>JAHWFP010168095.1:0-56561 GCA_023313725.1 Lithobius niger | reverse complement strand
GGGGGGGGGGATTGAGGCTTAATGGCGCGTCGACAGCTAGGTCATTAGCGCCAACCTCAGTCACAGTGCAGTGGTCTGGGTTACCACTGCACCACACATTACAGAGATATTATTCAAACCCCTAATCTAAATCATGTCATACATCTGTACCTCCTACAAAAACTGAAAAACACCGGACAGGAGGACAGACTTATCGCCCAATTGACGCTCAATGTCATGCGGAAGATGGAAACGACGACGAACACCATCAAGATGGCGACAATCAACAAGGAAGTGCCGGACCGTAAGTGGCCGTCTACACCAATAACATTCAGGAGGATCAACCCCCCGCAAAAGAAAACAATGAGTAAGTCGGGTGTGACCAATACGCAAGCGGGCCAACACCACCTCCTCACGGCGACTGCGGTGACACGCTGAGCGCCATTCCTCGACAGTGCCTTTAATAGCTTGTAATTTATTACCGTCCTGTCTGTCCCACAAGGCTTGCCAAAAAGCGTGTAACCTCGGACGCAGAGTTGGAAAGGCGTCCGATGGAACAAGGGCGAGATCCCTTCCAAGAGGGTCAGAAAGGGCCCCTTTCGCAGCAGAATCAGCTTGCTCATTTCCAGCTATCCCAACATGGTCCGGGATCCAGCAAAAAAGCACGGTTTTCTGCTGGTCAGGCAAGCGGGAAAGCAAAGCTTGGACACGTTGTGTTAAGGGGTTCCAAGGATTGTAATTCGCCAAGGACTCCAGGGCACTCATGGAATCACTAAAGTTAATGAAATGAGTGCCCTGAAGGTCAAGGATCCATTCCACCGCCAAACCGAGAGCCAAAAGCTCTGCAGAAAAAACAGAATAGCCAGATGGAAGACGATGGGCAACCGTTACTCCCTTACACACACAAGCACACGCCACGCCAACGTCTGACTTTGACCCATCAGTAAACAGGCGCTGATAACCGGCGTACTGAGAACACAGCCGCCGGAACTCCTGCAAATACCTTGCTGATAGAGTGGAACCCTTCGGGAGGGAAGCCGGAGCGAAAATGAAACAACCACTTGGGACAAGCCAAGGGGCAACTGGCATCCCCCCAAGCCTCAAGACGCAGGGGATTTCAAAGGCTAACTCCTGACAGGACTGCTGGAGCCTATCGCGGAAATCACCCTTACCCTCCCTGCGTCTACCAACTCGCAAGTCTGGCCCAAAAACCATGGACCAAGCAGGACTGGATTGCACAGCACGCAAACGCACAGCATACTGAATGGCAAGCTGTCGCCAACGAATGGCCAAAGGTGGCTCCGAGGCCTCAGCATAGAGGCTGACCACTGGAGAAGTTCGAAATGCCCCAGTCGCCACACGCAGGCCACTGTGATGAACAGTGTCCAACACCTGGAGAGTCGAGTCACTAGCCGAACCATAGACCATGCACGCATAATCAAGTTTGCTGCGGACAAGGGCTTGGTAGAGGCGCAACATGGAAGTGCGATCGGCACCCCATGAAGTGCCCGAAAGAACCCGCAAGATGTTAAGCGCCCGCAAAGCCTTGTCTTTAAGTTGACGCAAGTGTGGAAGCCAAGATAACCTGGAATCGAACACCAGACCCAGGAAACGTGCCTGTGGGACAACAGGAATTTGTACCTGTCCCAAGTACAGGCAAGGATCTGGGTGCAGTGTTCGTTGGCGGCAAAAGTGGACGCACACAGTCTTGTCCGGAGAAAACCGGAAACCATTTCTGACTGCCCAGGTCTGGACTTTGTTAATCGCCAGTTGTAGCTGCCGCTCGCAGGTCTGTATGCAAGCTGCCCGAAAGCGCAGGCCGAAGTCATCCACAAACAGTGACTTGGGAACAGCAGCTTGCTGAGCAATGGGTTTGATCCCAATAGCAAACAGGATGACACTAAGAACACCTCCTTGAGGCACACCATTCTCCAAGACAAATGGGCGGGAAAGAGTCGCCCCAACACGAACGCGAAAAGAACGGCCTGAGAGGTAAGCGGAAAGCAACAGTGGCATCTGTCCACGATGAAAGAACTTTAGGTTGTACAGTAAGTTTACCGGGATGCTCCTGGCCTGCAATTGTAGTTGATGGAGAAGAAACAGCTGTAATCAACACTGCAAAGATCGTGCAAACGAGAGTAAACGCGAGCATAAGGTTAGACTTAAGCATATAATGCACTTCTAGTGAGTCAGCCTTTAAAGCCTGTAGACCATCTCCATATGGCTTATCCCTAAGACCGAACAGATGCTTGGTTAACAATCTCTGAGCCGACTCGACATTGTGAATGTTCCAATTGAGTGTGGGACCAAACGGTACTTGCATATACCAATTAGGTTTGTTGTTGATGGGGAAAAGCCCAAAACGAAATCTTACGATCATTAGAGGTGAAGCAACGTCGTAAACCTGTAGAAAGCTTAATTTCTAATATTTCATGAGTCATAGTGCTCCTCATTTATTAACATCTCCGGAAATATTTTGTGTATTTCTATAAGTTAGGCTGTAACCACTAACTATAAGGTAAGTATAAGGAATGTTCACACAAAAAAAGGTTTGTGCTGTGGTCGTATCACATTACAAAGAAGAAGAGGAATAAAAGGAAGTTGAATTTAGAACATGACTATTTTTAGGGTTCCAAACCACATGACAGGAGGAATTTTCAGGTTTTCTAAGATGGTTTTCTAATGTTCCTGGGTTGAAGTGGTTTTGTGAGATGTACGCTACAATTGCTGACACGCCAATTGAATGCAACAGAGTGATCAGTGACATCTTAAACAAATACGACCATTTATCCACCGAATTAAGAAGGCTCACAACTGAAGTGCGACGAGGTTTTGCCAATTTAAATTCCAACAGTGTTGATGCTAATCAGCTTAAATCACATCAAAACAACATTTCGACCCGCCATTTTGTCCGATCATTTAAATGAACAAACTCTCACTGCTCATCTCAGCCCCTAGGATGCCGACCGAAAGTTAAATACAATGATATTACTAAGGCTAGTTATGCTAAACATTCGTCTTTTATTGCTCAAGACAAAGTTTCAAGTCCCAACAATTCCCTAGCTGCCTTCCCACTGCATCCCACTGCCTTCCCAATTCTTATAATGAAGAATTTATGCCTATAGTGGCGTATCAAGGCTAGATTTCTGTCAGTCTATTCACCTAAGTCCAGCCTAGCTGAGCGGTGGATGAAAGAGTTAACAAAAACGCTAGCAATATACGTACAAGACGAGAAATCCGGTCATAGAAATTGGCATTTACGTTTGAAACAGCTACAGTTAGCATTAAATTCAGCAACTGATTCGGTGACGGGTTTCACCCCAAGTATGTTAGCCACAGGGGAAGGGAGTTACGAATGCCCGAACCCCCTGTCGGGAAAGTACAAACGGACGAGGTTAATTACCCATTACACGTTTTAAACTTAATGTCACGCATGCGTGCGATAGTTAGGAGAGCTGTATGCAAACGTCAGGTAACTAAGTTACATCGTGCTGCGAAGGCAGATAAAAATAAAACTGGTAAAGAATTTGAGGTCGGAACTAAAGTTTACATATGAAATCACCCTAAAAGTGACAAATCCCGCCATTTTATGAAAAAATGGCAGCAATTTACATCGGAAATTAAGAGATTGCTAAAAAGTTTAGTCCTGTAGCTTATCAGCTTAAAGATCTTAATACGGGTATTGTTTCTCGTTATGTGTATCACATAGATAATTTACGTGAGCAGATTGAAGGTGAGCGTTACCCAGCTAGTGAAGCGGATTCCGAAGAATTTTAAACCTAAATCTAAAAGTAGTTAGTGTGTTTCTTCTTGGTCTTCTTTCGGCCAGCAGTACTTAGGTCTAAAAAATAATTTCGCATGCAAATCATGGTGTTGCATATAGACTGAAAGAAATAGCATTTAAATGCAAATAAGCTGGTGACACTCGGAGGTTAACGCTAATGTTAATTACTTAAGAAATGCCGTGCAAATGCGTTAGTGGAAGGTTGAGGTAGTAGCATAATTTAGTAATGAATTTGTTGGTGTAACCGGATTTTCACCAGAGAATTACACTTTTTTTTAACGAATGTGTATTCAACTAACCTAACACGTTAATCTACCCTACAATGAAAATTAACCTAATAACAGACAGAAAATGAGACGTGAGTTGCCACAATAGAGTTTCTTATTTAATTAGTGATTTGTATGGATTAGAAAACTTGATTAATAATCGAGGGAGGACGTGGTGAGACAATTTTTCTTTTTTTTAACAGCAATTAAAAGCTAATTTCGAGTCAAGCTTAGCTGATTGTACCGCGTTAGTCACATTTGACCGATATTTGACAACCGATTTTGACGATTAAGATTTTGAAGTAAAAATCTTTCTTAGCTAATGATAATGGTAGCCGACGGTTAATGGTTACAATTTTTCAAGTGAATTTTCGTGCATCAAGCACTTAGTTTTTTTTTCTTGACTGTGTTTGCACTGATTGATTGTGATTGTATTTTAAATGTTGAAAAATCGTTTTTGCTTCTGCATAATTTTCGTTAAAATGTTCAAGTAATTAAGTTTGCGGAGCTTTTACGGGAATAATGTCTGAATTTTGACGCTCAAAGATTTCCCAGACCTTTAAAAAGCTTAAACGTCCCCATAGCATCCGTAATTTTAACTTGTTGTTAGTGCGCACTTTCTTGGTATTATTTTTGAATAATTTATGAGAACCTTGATTATTATTAATATGAATATTTTTCACTTTCCTTGACGAAGCGAGGGCGCTTCTTTACGGGGGGCTGGACCTCTGCAACGATGGTTTCCATAGCTTCCTCCTACTCCTTAAGCTAGGGCCTTAGTGGGCCTCATAACCTTGATGCTAACCTATCGCTCCATACTATGTATTCTGTATACTCTATATCTTTATTAATGTATTCCAGTAATACTATGTACTTTGATTTATGGTCCAGTCCCTGGAGATCAGTGGTCTGGATGGCTCTGGCCTTGCCTGCCCCTAGGAGTAGCTTCTAGCAGAGATGGCTCATGGGATACCAGGATATGGTACAGGAAGTACCTTGCACCACCAGTGGCAGGTACTGGCTGCAGCTCTAGGTACTTAAGGCCTTGCAGCCCCTTGCAGCCTCACTCTGGGAGCTGGTCCCTAACCAGCTAACAACTCTTCCTGAAGTGTGCCACTCTGCTAGAAGCTCTGATCAGAGCATCCTTGAACCCCTGGACAACATCTCCTCAGAACAGACAGCGTGGCCCTGGAATAAACCCTGAATTTACCATCCTTCTGGCGTTCTTCCTTGTACCGGGCATAGCGGGGTTGCACAAGCAAAATCGATCCTGCAATCGAAACTGAAACCGAACTCGAACGCATTGGTGTTGCTGCTGGCCAAACGATGGCGCCACGTCCCCGGCCTTGGTTGCCCATTGTCTCTCCAAAGCCGGCGATTCTTAAGCAAACCGATTTCAAGGTGTATCTCTCGTGCAACGATTACAACCACCAGAAACATCACGAAAAGACACAAACAAATAAGGATGAAACTTTCAGGGAAAACTATACCAATGACAGACCAAGCCTGCTGCTGTGGTCGGCCCAATGCCATATTAATGGAGAACCAAATCATGCTCCATTAGTGAGTCATCAAAACACCCAACTCACGAAAATCTTTGTTGGTGGCTTTCATACAAGCAATAAGAAGGAACCTATTCAAAACCCTGATTAAAACCTCGTAAGGCTTCATAGTTGAGTTCAACCCATTTCACACTGCTCACCCATCCTACGCCTCTTTCTGTGTAAAAATTGGTAGTGACTTTGCTGACATTCTCATCAGCTCAAATATCTGGCCACCAGACACCTTCATCGCCCACTTTACTGACCGAAAGCATAGGCCACACAAAACTCAAACAACCACGTCTGCACCCACCCCACCTCCTGGGACCTACTCAACAGGAACCCTGTCAACCAAGTCATCGCCCAAAGCAGTGCAAATGACCATCGACCAATTTTTCAAGACAAGACTGCTAAAAATCTCACCGGTGATCTTGAAACGAACATTACAGTCCGAAAAAATAGACACAAAACCCTCACACCACACCCAACTGGGCTGACCAAACCGAGAGAGATAACGACGGCAACCTCCTACATTTAAGTGGCAGTCTTGATTCCAGTAAAGAAAACATATATGGTTCCAAAACATATATGGTTCCACAAATAAAGATCTGGAGGTCGAATCTGACAGCTTTATTATTCAGGTCTAAAACACTCTCCTCCCGCAACGATCCCCTTATGAACGCCTCTAGCAAGACTTTCCATTCTCTTAGCTTTCCTTACTTCAATGCACATGGGAATCTTGTACAAACTAGACAAACTAAAAATCCTTGTTACTTCTCAAAGGCTTAATGTCATTTGCATCACTGAAAACTCTTAGGCTGTTCCCTTCTCCTTCCGTGGCTGGGGCCCTTGGTCTTGCCCGTGTGAACTCCCAGTCAAAACTCCTAACATCTAATTAAGCTTGGACAATGCGTTTCCTGCTTTACTACCTCTAACCAATTGTTCCTACAAAGCTCATGTATGTGCTTAGTTACCTTTATTGTTGTTGTATTGTTGTTGTTCACCTGACTTGAAAACCAACTCCAATTCCTGATTCCCTTTTTTCCCTCTGTTCTCTTCTGGGTCGGCAATGTTGCTCATGTTTGAGCTTGATGTTTCTTTACTGATGATTTTAATGTGAATGGGAGAAATGGCATTCAGCAGAAACCTTCATTACCTTGGATGAATCCCTTCCCTGACTTCCAATTCCGTTTACCTTTTTCCTACTTGGAGCCCGCACCCATAAGTATGAAGCTGCCATGCCAAACTATAAGTTTACCTTTTCCATTCTTTCCTACCATTATCATAAAGACAAATTCCCCAACGAAGTGAAAAACTCTGCCTAGCAAAAATGCTAATTCGCCCAAGTATTAACAGTGAGCCGACTCCAGAAACACTAATTCCTACTGTAGAATGCCATGTTTGGCAAGGTATTTGACCCAATTGACTGCACATTAATTGAATAAACAGTGGAAAATCCGACAGTCCCCAACCTGCAAGTTACGTCTGTGTTTTTTTCTAGTTTCATGACACAACACAACACTCCACAAACGATCCACGCCATAAGCCTCTGAAATAACTTTCCAGTATTGCGTTAAAGCAATACCGTGGTCGAACTTGTTTAGGGGAGATCCACAGTGGAGCTGCCTCTTAATGCGGATCGGTCACGGACACCCTAATTCCCGCCCGCATCGAAAGGCAACTCCTTATTATTCGTCCTACTTCCCCGTCACTTATGCTATCCGTCAAGGGTGACATAGCTAACAAAATCCACCTTACTGAAAGCACCGATAGCTCCTCTCTTACTATTCCTGGATTCATTCTATACCGCTGTGCCCGAGAGACTAAACAACACGGCGGTGCCATTATCTACATCAAAGCCAATATTCCTTCCTCCTTTCTTGGCTTGTATAAAGATTTCTGCGAATGAGAATTCATTCAATGCCATCTCCTCCTAAGCAGCAACTGTCTACTTCAAATTGCTTGCTGCTACAGGATCCCACAAATTTCACCACAGCACACTTGGCCATCCCTCCTGGCCTCCTTAAATAACTTCATCATCTCCACCACTGCCACTCCCAGCAGTCTTCATGGTTGGCGACTTCAACTTCCCCACTATAAATTGGTCCATGACTCAAACTTCTCAGTCCAACCTCAGCCCAGCCTACGAATTCCTTGAGTTCCTTCAAGACAATAGTCTTCAACAACATGTCACCAATCCTACCAGACATTGTAAGGGCAACATTTCTAGCCTGTTAGACTTGGTGATAACTCAATCTTCCCTTCAGTTTCTCCTCATCACTCATGCCCTAACTTGGCCGCAAGGATCATAATGCCCTGCTAAACCTAACCGCAGAAAAGCCAATTACTTGCTTCTGAACGAAATCATCAGCTCCATTGACTGGTCCACTGAACTTGACGGTTGGAATGTCGACACTCAACTCGAAATTCATGAAGACTTTATTTGTGACCTCATTAAAAACTTTATTCGTTTGAGCCACCCAGTGTTAGTCCACTTTGGCTCGATTAGAACATTCGACTGCTCATCAACAGAAAAAAGAGCGATTACTGTTGTATGCACTGTGATCCCATCCCTGCAAATCATGCTACCTTTAAAGCCTCCCGGAATGAGGCAATGTCTGGCCTTTGATCTGCTCGTCGCAACTTCGAGGAATCCCTCATTCAAAGATCCAAAACTGAACCTAAGACCCTTTTTGTGGCAAATGGATGACAGGGTCGAAACGGCAATGTAATTGGCGTCTAGAACCGAGTCGAGCCACTCTTACAACTAATACGATTAGTTTCTGAATTCCCTAAACGCACAGAGTCCGTGGGTCAAACGTGTAGCAACGACCAAAGAAGGGCGATGGAAACAAAAATTGTGGGGAAACGACTTCTTTACGGTTTCTAATAGTCTGGCCTGGATAAAATGCATACTGTCTTCATCTTATACTGTAACGTTACGTTAAAGGAAGGACTGGTACATCAGAAGTGAGAGTTTGTAAGGCCTATTAATATGGAGCTTCGTCGCCATATTAGCTTAGGAACGGGAGAACATGATTTAGTAGGACTCTACTGCGACACCTAAACATGGTTATCAGCATTACACTGGGATACAGTTTGTACAGGTAGTTAATTGATGCTAACTTACATATTTGAAGCAAAGGGAATTTATGGGCCAAGATAGCTCCTAATCGACTAAGGCATTCTGATTCTGATGCTTACGGACCTTACGTCGCCAGGACCAAGAAGAAGGAAGGAGGAGGAAGCATAACAATAGGTACAGGTTAGATAGGGCCGACCTAACAATGGTGGTGTGTTCCCGTTAGAATAACACATCTAACCACGCGACATACAGCACACCTAATATGTTACGTCAACCCGATTAACAAACCGGACTTAGCCTCCTAAAATAACATAAGTGAAAGCCAGCACATGACACAATGGATGGCCAGCAAACCGTAGAAATGAGCCATAAACTTACTCTGTGGGGGCAAGACGATTAACAAATCCAAAAAACCTCCCACAGAACTACCTCGAGGCCATGTAACGGATTGAATGGGTCATTCATTTCACAATGGTACACTTAGTACACATAACCACCGTATTGAGTACATATTCAAGTAAAAAACTCTCTCCGAGGGTTTCGATACTTAAGAGGTAAAATACACGACACAGGATGGTAGACAGAGTGATGGTTTCGTTCCACACCTCAATGCCTACACCGTGCCACCAAAATAAATAACAGACCAACAAAATAAACCGGGAAAGGTGTGAATAAATTTTAGAACCTTCCTTTCTTACATGTAAGAGACCCAGTCGTAAAAGTCAGGAGTTTAACCACTTAATATTAAAGTTAGTTTAAAGGGTTTTAGCAACACTTTAGTTTACATGTTTAAACACCAATCAAATACAAATTCATAATTAAATTTGGCCCTGAAACGAACAGGCACGAATAAATTCGACCCAGAAACGAACAGAAACAAATAAATTTTACAACCTTCCTTTGTTACATGTAAGTGACCCAGTTGTAAGAGTCAGGTTGCAGGAGTTTAACCACTTAGTATTAAAGTTAGTTTAAAGGGTTTTAGCAACACTTTAGTTTCCAATCAAATACAAATTCGCATTTAAATTCAACCCAGAAACGAACAGGCATGATCAATTAACTTGTCGAGGGATAACCCTCGTCCTGTGAGTTAATACAAGGTAAAGGGGTTAACTCTTGTAATCGGCGCGAAAGCCTATTCTGAACGTGCTGCACTACCAAAGGGGATGTTACGGCATTAGCATTGAGATTAATATTGGGCTCCAGTTGGGCAGCCTGCCTCTGGGGCTGTGGCTGTAATACCGGCCCACCAACAAGACTTCATCATCGGAACCTTCGTCGGACGTGTAGGTACTGGGCTTTACAACAATATATTAAGCTGACGCTGGTGGGACGGTTTCTACCCAATCTAAGTCCAAGTCTATGGGGGGAGGCGACCAGCCAAAGAACGCAGAGCCATTCTGACCTTCTACAAAATCCACATTAACTGCCCATACAGTACGTCCCTCGAACGGATTATACAATTTGTACGCCTGGGCATGAAAATCGTAACACAAATTAATATGGGGCAAGGCTGTAGGCCCAAAGGTGTCTTTTTGTTTCTCAAGGTGCAAATACGCTAAGCACCCAAAACGTCTACACTTAAATACATGAGGTTACCTGCCCAGAGTATTTCTCTAAAGGAGTTACATGATAACCTTAGTGTCTAGAGCATTTCGAACATCAACCGCATCGCGAATCGCATCGGACCAAAAGTTTGCTGGGAGTCTGCCATCTACTAGCAGGGCTCATGCCATTTGCTTGAAAACACCATGGCAGCGTTCCACTGGGCCATTGTTTTGGGGACAGTGGACTGGGGTTTGGTGGTGTTGAATGCCTCTTTCGGCATAAAAATTAACAAAATCCTGGCCTGTCACCTCCCCGCCATTATCAGTTGTTATGCGCTGAAGTTTAAGGCCTGTTTTATTTTCCTCTAGCTGGACCAATGCCTTAAAAGCAGAAATACTTGGGATTTATACATCAGTGGGAGTACGAAATATATTCTAGAGTATATGTCAACCACACTAAGGAAATAATATTCCCCATCCCTACCAGGTATACTTAAAGTCCCACAAAGATCCAGGTTCCATTGGGCGAGCAGCCGTGATGCACATACATATGATAAACCTGGGTGTGGCTTAACCTTCGTCTTAGTACTAGAGCATGTCTGACAAAATGGGGTAGGCTTGCCTGTCATTCGAAGCCCTTTAACTCGCCTCTTATTAAACAAATTGGTAATCTATCACATGGAACATGGCCATACGCCTATGCATCATGTCGAGGCTACATGTAACTGCACTTACATGAATTTTTCTAGATTGCATTTCCGTCGGCACTACTTTGTGTTTAATGTCAGTACTAACCCGTGTCCCTTTAGACTCGTACATATTACCCACTCGGTAGAAGACCATTACATACTTAATAGGGCCAGTAGTTGTCTTAACTAGTATTTTATCAGGCCTATGTTCCACTTTATAACCGGCCATTATCAACGTTCCAACGAAACATAGTCACATCGTGCACCTTCTACGTACAGAGCATCCTCAAGTAACAAAGGCCTAGAAATTTCTTTCCCAATAGCGTTAAAGCCCTTAGCAGTGACAGTACCCACTTTATGTCCTACAATTCGAACACCAGTGACGGCTAAAGCTATTTCCACCTTTTCACAACTATCTAAATCAACATGATCGGGCTTAACGTTAACCAGGTTACAATCGGCACCAGTGGCTAGTCTATATACGTCTAAACTTACATCAGAGAGGAATTTTAGTCGCTAAAGCAAAACCACAAGCTTGGCGTGGGACAGTACCCGAATTACTAGTATTTGCTGCCTGTCCCACTCCCGTATCACTATTTGGGGTCCCCCTTCCACCCCCACGATAATTCTGCAAACGTCGGGTGGTCGCGTTTGAAGCAGGGTCCGTTAGGTTAGGGTCCCGGTCATATCTGTTGGTATTTGCATTGTTGTTACACCATTCTTTAGCGTGCCCATACGCATAACAAATTTCGCATCGCGTGCCGACACATTGTAGCCGGGGGATACGATCACATTGCAAAAATGCATGGTCGAAAGCCCCGCAAGACCAGCACTTGACGGACGCAGCTTGTACAGCAACTGTTGTGGGTAAATATAAGGGAGCAGCATAGATTTGGGATATATTAGCTTGCTGTGTCTGCTCTATCAACAGCTGACGGTGAACTAGACTAGTCTGCACTAAATTCGTTAATTGCAGTTGTTGGTACAATATCTCCCTTGTAACCTCGATCTAGGGACGCTCCAACCCATCTAAAATAACGATGCACATTTCCCTTTCCTTTACCTGTTTTCCTGCAGCTATACAGGATTGGCTAAGACCTATCACCCGAGTTACGTAGGCTGGAATACCTTCAGTGTGGAGTATTTTAGCCCTATTAAATTGCCTATAGAAGAATTCCCCATAGTTACTGTGCCTACGCCCATATCTATACCGTAGGGTGTCCCAGATCTGCCTCGCATTCATGACTCCCTGGAATTTGAATAATATTTCCGGGGGAAATCGTTTGGTAGAAAAAATAAACACATGCCCCATTCTTTCTATTGTAATCTGCAATAACCGCCACTTGTGCACCAGCCGCGGGAGGGGGTTTATCCAAAACGGTTTCCCACCCATGTTTGATTTTAAATCCCAACATCTTGGTGGACCACGTTTGGTAACTGTGTTCCGTAAAGATTTCTACTCCCTTATAAGTTTGGGGAACGGGGGTGCTTGTGAATAAGGGGGAAGTGCTTGATTAAAGTACGCCATAATACAAGAAATGATACACCTTAAAGTAATACAACACTAGCAAAAAACACATTTGAAACAACCCGCTAAGCGTACCATCCCATGCGCCCTCTGAAAGGAAAAGCAGAAGGATATCTTACTAGGGTAAGGCTTTTAAATTGCAGGGGAAAATAAATGCATAGCAACATTCAATTGAAGTAAAAAGGGGGAGCACAATTTAACTAACACAATACGACGGACCACACCCCCCAACTTACCAGGATACCTTGGGGAGATAATCCACTTAACCTATATACATAAAAAGGATACAGTGGCTGATCACTCCCTCATAAGAGTAAAAAGGTATTCTCTTCTTCCAGCGGTCAAAGGGAAATCCGTTTCGAACGTCTTGTTCAATCCAGCGAGGTTTTAGGTTAGACGGATCTTGAAGTTTGAATCTTGAAACCTTTTTTTCCGGACCTTTTAAACAGTTCGTTTTCTTTCCGTGATCACTAACGTGACAAATCTTGAGGTTCAGACGATACAAGGTAAGGGTCAGGGGTTCTGGTTTAGTTGACGGTTGGAAAGTTCTTATGTCGTTCGAAACTCCCTTCTTTGGAAGTGGGTAGCTCTGTTTCCATTCTTGCTATCATAATTGTGGCAAATGGATGACAGGGTCGAAACGGCAATGTAATTGGCGTCTAGAACCGAGTCGAGCCACTCTTACAACTAATACTCTTAGTTTCTGACTTCCCTAAACGCACAGAGTCCGTGGGTCAAACGTGTAGCAACGACCAAAGAAGGGTGATAGAAACGAAAGTGTTGGGGAAACGACTTCTTTACGGCTTATTAGTCTGGCCTGGCTACAATGCATGCCATCTTCTTCTCATACCATAACGTTACGTTAAAGGAAGGAATGGTACATTAGAAGTGAGAGTTCGCAAGGCCTATCAATATGGAGCTTCGTCGCCATATTAGCTTAGGAATGGGGAACATGATTTAGTAGGAATCTACTGCGACACTTAGTTTGGAACATGGTTATCAGCATTACGCTGGGATACAGTTTGTACATGTAGTTAATTGATGCAAACTTACATGTTTGAAGCAAAGAGAATTTCTCGGCTAATATGGCTCCTAATCGGCTAAGGCATTCTGATTCTGATACGTACGGACGTTACGCCGCCAGGACCAAGAAGAAGGAAAGAGGAGGAAGCGTAACAATAGGTACAGGTTAGACGGGGCCGGCATAACAATGCTGGTGTGTTCCGTAAGATTGGCACAGCTAACCACGCGACATAAAACACACCTAATATGCTACGTCAACCCGATTAACAAACTGGACTTAGCCTCCTAAAATAACATAAGTGAAAGCCAGCACATGACACAATGGATGGCCAGCAAACCGTAGAAATTAGCCATAAACTTACTCTGTGGGGGCAAGGCGATTAACAATTCCAAAAATCTCCTACACTTTTTGCCTACATTAATGGTAACAAGAAGAGTACCCCGTCAGCTGCCTTAAAAAAACAGATAGGAAAATTCTGCTTAAAAACCAAGATATCGCTACAGAACTTAATTCTTTCTTTGTTCTACCTTTCAACTGTCTTCCATCCCATCGCCCTTACCAGCTCAGCCCATCCCTGTTCCCTTTCAAAGCAGTGTCGTTGAATAAGCCTTTCTCATGTTAAATTGACGACAGCTCTTGCGACCCTGGCGAAATTTCTCCGATTGTACTTAAGAAATGTGCATCCTCGCTTGCTATTCCCTACTTCTTAATTTTCCAAAACTCTTTTCTTTCATTCATCTTTCCATCATGCTGGAAAGACGCAGATGTTACAACTGTTCACAAGAAGGGATCATAGCATGACGTTAATAACTACCGCCCAATCAGTCTACTTAGTGTTCTAGAACGCTCAATTCAGTGCTCCATTGTAGCCGCATGCAGGAACCTTAACATTGATTTCACCAACCAACACGATTTCCTGGTAGGTCGTTCCTGCCAGACAAACCTGTTTGAAATGTACAACAGTCCACCCTCTTTCTTGATGCGAGTATCCCCTATGGCCTGTTTTTTTTAATTTTTTTAATTTCTCTAAGGCGTTCGACTCTGTCTCACATACCAAGCTACGGCATAAACTCAGCCTTCTTAATTTTCCTTACCCACTTATTGCCTGGATCAATTCCTATCTTTTTAATAGCCGCCAGCGTTTCAGTCTTCATGGACATGAGAGTGATTGTGTTCAAGTCAGCTCGGGTGTCCCACAGGACTCTGTCTTGGGCCCACCCTCTTTAATCTTTTCATCAACGATCTTGCCCTTCATATCACATCCTTTAATCGGACCTACGCCGACGACTTGAAACTGTTATCTCCTCCCACCGAACACGTGACCAGGCAAAACGATATCAACAACATTTTCGACTGGACTATCGAAAATAGTTTTCTCCTCAACCCTGATAAATGTGTCATTTTCATTTTGGGCATAATAATCCTTTCTTTTCTTACCACCTAAATGGCGAATCATTTCAACGAAAACCTCTCACCTTGATCTTGGCATCTCGGTTGATACCTCCCTTTAATTCCATACTAATATTGATAGTATTATTTCCAGAATTTCCAGAAAAGCACACTACATTCTCAAATGTTTCTCTCATGTCAAACCTTCCCTGTTTGTCATGCTTTAGAAGTTTTTCTTAGACCTGTGATGGAGTTTGCTCTCAGATTTCTCGCCCATGTTATGCATCTTTTCTGATCGCCTGGAAACCTGTTAGCGCCAGATCACTGAGTGGTGTCGGCAACCAAATTCTTTCCCGTACCATAAACGGCTTAAGCACCTTTCCCTTGTTTCGGTCAACTCTTGTTTCCTCATAGGTGATCTCATCCTGACGTACCAAATCATTCACCACCTATTGATGTTAATATCTCAGATTTTTTTGGTTTCTCAGCCTAGAACACCAGGGGTCACCCTTTCAACCTATGGGGAAACTTCTTCCTTGATAACATTAGACATTGGTACTTCTACGAGGGGGTCGTGCAGCCATGGAACTCCCTTTTGGCTCACGTGGTCTCCGCACCCTCGCTTAGCTCTTTTAAACACTGTCTGGACCTGTTTATCTCGTAGTTCTTGGTTGGGGTTGGTAACGGGGTAGGGGAGGGAGTGCATTATAGCTTTTTTTAGCCAGCACCGACTGTTTTCTATCCTATTCTATTCTATTCTATTCTATTCTATTCTAAGAGCATAGATATCTTTAATGTGTCCAAACAAAACAATAAACTTCAGCATTTATCTTTTTAATTGTTCTTAGTTGGTTTTTAGTTGCATTAGTAGTTTTAATGAAGGAACTCTGGAACAGTATTCTTTGATAGGTCAGTAGAACACTTTTATACTGGCTGATACTACTAGGCACTATATACTCCTCCCAACAAGTATCTGGTGGATTGCAGATTTTACCACCTAGGACTACAAACATCCTGCTACCCCCACTCAAACAAAATACTGTGTATAACTTTTGTTTTCCTAGTTTTATAACATTATTATTTTTTATTAAATAGATACAAATAAATAAACGCAAATACTGCTATCTATTGTTGATTAATTCAGAAGAGGTTTTTCTAAACACATGGGCAAACAAGTAGACTATCAAACCGGCGTAGTTAATTCTTTTTGTCATTGTGGATTCAACTACTCGTATTGCAGACCAATTCATAAGATCATGGGACGTAGAGCACTTTAAAAAATTCACCAGAAAGTTCACAGCGTTACCTTAGCTCAACAAAGTAGTGCCTAAATGCACGGTGAATTTTGTGATCCCTCGCTGTGACATCACAGAAGAATAAGTTTTTCTCATTGACTACAGTAGACAGTTTTTTTTGGCTGAAGCTACCATCTAAAGATGACGGACCTGTAATTGTTCTGTGATAAGACTAGAGCAGCCCCCAGTATATTGCCGGTTTGTAGAGCATTGTTGTGATTTCACATATGCATTAAAATATTGTGATTTCCCATTAGCAGTCATCCAAGTTTCATTAGATTTAGTTAGATGAAGGTTTAAGATACGGAGAGGCCTACATCCGGTTTTCGTAAAAATATTGTGACGTCATCAGTACTGGGCCTCTTTGTTAAAAAAAAGTTCGAATTATTACTTATTAATAAACAAAAACGGAACTTTAAATGTTTAGAGTAAGGGTCTAAAAGTCAAAACCTAGAAGGAACACGGACAAGCTTTGACAGTCAGGGTCTAGGTGTAAAATTTTGTAAGAGTCTGGTAAGCATTAGACCCTTACTACCCGGTGGTCAGAAATACATACATTTTGACGAAAAACGAAAAACTGGAAATCCTCCTACAATGACCCATGTGATGCTTTATATTAATTTAATTTGCTTTATATTGAAAATTATTTTTCGATTTAGTAACATGGCAGGGTATTCGTAGCAGAGAACATTACTGGTTATCCTCTACCGTAAATCTACGAAATTTAATAAAACATTCTAAAGCATCAAAAGACAAAATGCCAAACTTCACAAGAAAATTATGTTCCTAAAGTTCCATAACAATATTCTAAGAACAAAGAAAGCCTGCTACAACCGTTCATACACACGTTCTGTCCAATAGACTAAAACTAAGTAACCAACGGGTAGTAAGGGTCTAATGCTTACCAGCCTCTTAGAAAATTTTACACCTAGACTCTGACTGTCAAAGCTTGTCCGTGTTCCTTCTAGGTTTTGACTTTTAGACCCTTACTCTAAACATTTAAAGTTCCGTTTTTGTTTATTAATTCGTGTTACTTTTAGAATTACAGCTAAACTGTAAAACAGGGCAGTTGACAGTGAAAATTGAGAGTTTAACACAGAGACCCTAGGCTGACTCTTACTAACACTGGCTAGTGTTAATAATAGCGACAAATCCTTTAATCTTCAGTCTTGCAACCGGCATTTGATAATTGGCATTGTTGCATAATAACAATGTTTAGAACAATGTAAAACAATCAATCTAGTCGTTCAGAGCTCCATAACCCCTGAACCACTTGACCAATTAGAAAATGCCTTATGGAAAGGCACATCTACAGAGAAATACCTGTAAAATGAGCTAAGAACCGGCTTCATAGGACAAACAGTTTGACCTGTAGAGAGGACAGACGAAAGGTACATCCCCAGAACAAGACCAAGACCAAGAACAAGACATAGAAGTTGTCTATTTGGCCCCTCTCTCTATCTCGGGTTTGGCTTGACCGAATTTCACAATGTTTGGACTGCAGACAGGCCTTGACTAGTCAAGGCTAGATTCTAAATTTGGTTTAAAGATGTTTACTTTTGACTGAGTTATAAGCACTCAAAGTTGAAAGTTTAACACAGAGATCCTAGTTCAACCCTTACTAACACTGGCTGTCGCCAGTGTTAATACAGACAATCCTGTATGACAAATACAAACTTCGGACACACACACACACAAACAAACAAACACACAAATATTACGATCTTAGTTAAATAGATTATTATTTATGTAATAAATGGTGAACTGTCGTCACACACAAGAGTCCTCATATATCTAAAAAAAAAGGTCACTCGACAATAAATATTAAACGTTTTTATTGGCTGGTATTTAGCTTAAAATTTTTTTGCACCGACTTTGACTGTGCAGGTGTACAGGTGCGCATACAATGGTATGTATATGTTCTCAAAATACTTCTTTTTTGACAGTGGCTGCCATTTTGCTGATCGGCTCATCAAGCCACCAACCAACTGTTGACGTGTGAAGTCACTTTTGGTGGAACCGGTTGGTTTTAGTGGAAACCTCTGCTGAACTATTAGGTGAGCAAAATTACTCATTGTTAACCGGACAGAGATTTTAGTTTTTCACATCATTGAGAAAGGATGGATGTAATTGGTAAATGCCGTCCTACTTTCTCATGACGGGTTTTGCTTCTAATTGGTCCATACACAGAAGCCTCTACTTACCTATAGATGATTGAAAGATATCTCGGAGTGAAAAATTCAGGAAACGTCAATTAAAAAAAAGATATTTTGTTAATCAGTTTCTAGCAGTCATAGTAATTTCTTTCACGAACTTTAAAAAACAGTACCTTTTATAAGAAAGTTTGGTTTGTATAATACCCAATTAGAGAGATGGACATTTTATTTTTTTCAATATTAATACATTATTATTATTTTTGAAAACAAAATTTATTGCCCCTCTGATTTTTCCGTTCAGGATATATGTACCACGTAGTAAATCCAGCACTGAGTTTATTCGGCCTTAGCTAAAATCCTTTTAATTTTCTAAAATAAAAATGGTATGTGCAGAATGACCACACAATTTTCATAACGTTTCTGATCGGTGGTGGGTTCGACAATATCGATGGGTTCAGGATCTGAATGCCATTTCAAAAGGATTTTCTTTTTTATGTTAGCCATGACTGAAAGGGTTAGTAATACTTTTAGAGTAGTCATTTGACAATATTCGGCTGATCCCGCTTTTCAAAATGATATTCGGCTGATCCCGCTTTTCAAATAAGTAAGGCGGGTGGGGTGGGAAGCTGAATTAAAAGTTAGGGTCCTGGTTGTTTCTGTAGGTTTAATAAAATGTGCGTCCCAACAAATTTGAAGAACGGGAGTAGATGTGGTAGATTTCTTATGTTCTACTTCATTGGTAAATTTGAGAGAGAGATTATAGTAATTCAATGCGGTTAACATTTTGTCAGTGGTACATAGATCTTTGGGACTCAAAATATCATCAAAGAGTTGATATATTTTCATATTTAAGATTCATATGTAAATTAGAGCATTTTAACTAAGGAGAACAAAGGAAAATTGCCATCAGAGAAAACCACGCACTAGAATACTGTAGCACAGTAAGCCACCATTAATCCATTTTGCATTTATATTTCATTCAAGTGACATGACCAGGATGCAAACCAGTCCATCACCAGATTGATTATTGATGTCATACCACCTTTACTGATATGGCCACTTGTCCACTGGCATGTATAACCCACTGAACAATTATTAAGGTCACAACCATGAATGAAGCTAAATTCATAACGGTGACTTAATGTGGTACGATGACATTGTTGTGGTGGCAAAGGTGCAAATGACTGAAAGCAATTCTTAAGTTCCCACACTGAATTCACACAACCACTGGGAAAATGGGCTCAGGGACCAATTGGTGTTAATGCCATTGTAGGAGATGCTAACAGAGGTGATCTTTACAAAATTTCGTGTTGTGGCGGGGAGGACACCTGCCCCAAAAAATATTTTGGCAAGTGACTTTGGGCTTTTTGAATGCACAAGGCCAATCACGGCATGGCGATACAAATTATCGAGATTTAGAAAAGGCTCTTGTCTTGCACTTTCTTGAAACTGAACACCACCCAGAAGTAGCTGGTGCTAGTAATTCTGAGAGGAAATAACTCCTTTGCAAGAAAAAAAATTGAAATCAGCCTTCTTATGAATTTATGAAGCCAAAGCTCTTAATATTTTCACCATAGCCCTTATATAAAAATGGATTAATAATTTCTTACAAATTAACTAGTTCTATCCCCATCTTAACGTATATCAGAAGATGACTGACGTGTAAATTGATTGGTTAACGTGGTGAGTATTTCGTAGAATTTTTTTTAAATGTCGACATTTTTAAAATTGTGAAATTTTAGGAGGGATCATGTTGGTTTATTGTTTTTTTGTATTTTTTTAGTGTTGTTTTTAGTGGTGATTGATATAATGGATGACAATTTGACCAGACTCTTATGACACCAGGAGACAGTTGTGCGAATTCAAACAAATAACAAAAAAAAAAAAACGCTGTCCCCCAAAAAATGTTTTTTGAGTACCAGTTGTGCTCAACAACTTGGATTTAAGACAAGCCATTGTAGTGACCTATGAGTTTTTGTAGGAAACATTTCCACCTGAAGGTACACATGAACTTGGAAAAGTACACATCTGTATTTATCAGTATGTATTTTTTTACTCTAGCTGCTGTTACAGGCTCAGACAGCGTTACGGTATCGCTGTATTTGCTCCCTTTCCGAGTCCAAGAGCTGACTATGTAGAGGTATTGTTAGATATTGGCACGAGTTAAGTGAACAATCACATAATTATTGCCCGCTTTGCAGTTCTTTGCCGCTTTTCACTGTGCTCGCACTTGGGTACTGATGTTAGAAGTTCGACCTTTCTTTGTAGTTGTTTCGTTGCTAGCAAAATGAATTCAATCGCCGATGGATTGTTTATTGATCGTACACATGGCCTGCGAAAGGCTAACGCCATTTAAAATAAAATAAAGTAAAATAAATGAGAAGACGGCGGTAACAGTTTGTTTGCCAACAACACAGTGGAAACGTTTAAATGTTCGGTTTGTTTCGTTGTCTGTGGAAGAGGCAGACGCTGCCAACAAAACTGTTAGCCCCATTAACAGCGTCAACAAAATAGACTTTGTACGTTGGCAGTTCCTGCAATGGAAGGCATGTAATGTCATGTAATCGTAGTATTTATAGAAATGTTTATTGTTCGCTAAGTTTAAAATATAGCCCATGTGTGCGACGTCAAAGGAAATAAAACCTTGGCAGCTATCGTACTCGAATTCGGTTGTGGCATCGTTTCATTGGTTGGCTCTGGCGTCGTTTCATTGTTGGAAAAGTGATGAGAGCCGAAAAGCGGGCAAAAAGCATTGCTCTCATAAAGTGGGCTTTGCTGCATGTCCTGTAAAAAACACGAGTCAGCACTATTGTCAAAACTTATAAGTACGACTGAAGTAGTTGTATAGTGCAATATTGAAACCACAACAAACCAGATGTTACGTCACTCCGGAAGTGACGTCATTATCCTCCTTTTTGTCACTTGGTATTTACCCTCATTTCCGGAACCCCTATTTCCGGTTTTATTGATCCGAAGATAATGTCAAAATGGAAGTGACGTCATTAACCACACTTTTGGTCATACGATATTCACCCCATTCCAAGTACCCCACATCGGGTTTTCCCAATCTGGAGGAGGGTGGGGAGTGTTTTTTTTCCTAACGTTTTCTGTCCTAATGCTACTCCCAGTAAGACACACACAAACAATCCGGATGTTATGTCCTTACTCCCACTGTTCTTCACGTGATATTCACCCCATTTTCGGCATCCCTAATTCCGGTTTTGTCACTTTGGATGAGGGTAATGGAGTGTTTTTTGTTACCTATTTGTGTCCGTGTCAGGGGCGATCTCCCATTCTTTGATTTTTCGCTTCGCTTGAGGTATATCTGGAGTCACGACTGGAAACTAGCTTTCCCCATCTTGCATTTGAAATGTCATGGAACTTCTTTTTAGTTCGGGTTGTTCCCATCTGGAATGGCCTTAGCAAAGAGACGATTGGATCTTCAGCCTTGCTGTGTTTTGCCAATTTCTCTGTAAGGAACCCCTTACATTTGAAGTGCCCTTTATGAATACTTAACTTTTTGATCAATTTTTCACCATTTCGTAGTCTAGGAGCAGTGTTAGTAGGCCCAACCCCTTCTGGCAACCATCAACGTCTGAAGTAAATTTTATTTATGCATTTATTTATTTATACAAAATTTGACCTTTCGAACACCATTTTTGGTCTTGGTCTATTAAAAAACTAAACGAAACCAATGAAATCAAACGAAATGATACAAGAAACAAAGAATACTTACAAGATAAAGTCCACGACCTGACCTCAGTGAACCGGCATACTGGAAATGACATCATACAGAACTAAATTTTCTTGACATGCATTTCCTGTAAATTTTCGCTCAGTTTTCCATGTGGAGAAATTTTGTTACAATTCTCATAAGCCTCATATTATTCATAGCGATGCTATAAGCGTCTAATTTTAAACGGACTTTTACGGTTTTCTCCCTGGTCTTAATTTGACACGTGTGGCCTGCAAAGTCATGGAAGCCATCATCCGAGATGCTATGGTTTGGTTGGGTGAACAATCTTTGACTACCCAAGACCAGTTTGGCTTTCTCCAACTTAGATCTGCGATTCACCAGTTACTTCTGGTTCTTGATCATTGGACTTGCGATCGTGTATTTCGACTTTAGGAAGGGTTTTTCGTCCGTCATTCACGTAAACTTATTCCTAAACTTGAGTATTGCGGGTAGTTACTGTTAAAGAGCTGTATTGCTGCCTTTCTTCAGGACCGCCATTAAAGGGTGCACATCGATGACGCTTCTTCATCTTGGGCATGTGTATAATATGATGTTCCGCTGGGGTCTGTACTCGGCCCTCTTCTTTTCGTAATTTACTTGAACGACCTAAATTTGGAAAGGGGTTGCATCACTGGCTTCAAATTTGCTTACGACCTTAAGGTGAGGGTGGAATTGCCCGACTCCCTCCTTTTCTTGGACTTGGAAAACATGGTCGAGGACGTTGTCCAATGATCAGTGAGCTGCCAGCTACATCTCTCTATAAACAAATGTCATGTCTTCAACATTGTCGAAATCGAATGACAAAAAAATTACTTGCCCACTTCTGCGGAAGTCCGGGATCTTAGAATTTGACGTACCAGTGATGTAAAATAACCCATTCACTGCCAGAGATTTGTACTGCAGCCGATGTGCAGCAGCTGTGAAAAGATGTTTGGTTTCGGAAACCCTGATACTAGGATTAGGGCTTTTAAGGTTTTCGTTCGTCCATTACTTGAATATGCAAATCCCATCTGGCAACCCTACCTTGCGCGTGACATAGATTCAATCGAGAAGGTGCGCTCGCATTATACTAAAGGTCTCCCAGGATGCAGAGAGGTAGCGTATCAGGAACGTCTGGCAAAATTGGGCCTAGCGCTTCGTGAATTACGCAGAACAAAATTTGACCTTATGCTGACCTTAATATTGACCTTATGTTCAATATTATAAACCATCTTACTTTCATTGACTTACTTTTTTGGGCCTTGCAACCAAATCTTTTGGTACGCGGGGCACTCAAGCAAACTTTAGATTCCTGTCATCAGGCTTGATTGTCATCGAAATTTTGTCTCGTGCAGGTTGTGCCAATTTGAAACGCCCTGAAGAAAGAAACTGTCCCTGCAAAAAAACGTTTCAGTATTCAGTAGGATGCTGGAGTCGGAACCTCACTTTGAGTACTTGAAGCGACCCATAATATCTCTGTAATGTGTGGTGCAGTGGCAACCCGGACCACTGCACTGTGACTGAGGGTGGCGCTAATGACCAAGCTGTCGACGCGCCATTAAGCCTCATCTCTCCCCCCCATACCCTTATGATACCCACTCCCGCATTCGTGCTGCAAGCTTTCCGTAATTCCGGTGTGGCATTAGAGGCCCCAAGCCCTTCTGTCTTCCGTCCACTTTTGGGGTGGTAAATTGGTAATTTTTTTAAGACTTGTCGGCTCTCACTAGTGCCCCCGTAATCCAGTTTGTGCCTACCCAAGGCCCTTTTTACACAGCTGGCCTACGTAAACGAACTGGCATGCCCCACATTTAATAGGTAAACAAGGTTTCTGTCAGGCTCGAGCACTGTGTTAAAGACTGCTTTGCTAGGATCGATAAATTTTCTGAAAAATACCAAGCTGTCCTCATCGCTGGAGCAATATTGGGGATGGCTCTTCTATGCTTATCTGAAATAATGCCCTTGGGCACACTTGGGGGTTAGCGGACCAAAAGCTGAGAGTTCTGAATGTATGAGTTGGTTTCAGAAAATGCAAACTGTAGATAAGACTTCAAGAATTGTCAGAATGATTCTTGAGCTTCAAAAACGAAATGTAGCCATTTGCCGTCTCCTGTTCTACGGTGAAACACATGGAGGAATGGAACATGTTGAGTTCATCAAATACGTGTTTTTACGATACTGAAGCATTTCAGCCAGTCAAGAATATCGTCAACATTGCGTTCCTAATCCATGGGTCGTAAGCTTTATTTACGGGTTTATCCAAATGATCAAAGACACTCCGTGCAACTGAGCATAAAACTAAGCATCATGCTGGTAATAGGAGGTATTACAATTGGTTTCAACAGTGGAACCCATTTGCCCAGGCGTAAGGACCCTAATATTTGCCTTACCTCTTCTTGTACGACTGTAAGGCATTCCAAAACGCACTATTAGAATGAGACCTTTGTCAATGGAAGGGAATAATGCGTAACGTTAAATAACACACTTCCATCCAATCTAGCACCTTGGCCATCTTGGTCTGGGACCTGGAAATAAGTTTTCCTCAGTAAAGCTCACAGCCTGTCTATTTCTACTGTTTACGTTTACAACACACACTGTCGAAATTTTGCCAACTTTCCTCTTCGACCGCAAACAAAATACAAATAAAACTTTTTGCAATATTGGCCAAAGTCCTTGGGTTTGTAAGTGCGCCTAATCCAAGAATACTGTGACCC
Source organism: Lithobius niger (assembly GCA_023313725.1). Classification (NCBI taxonomy): domain Eukaryota; kingdom Metazoa; phylum Arthropoda; class Chilopoda; order Lithobiomorpha; family Lithobiidae; genus Lithobius; species Lithobius niger. The sequence goes on along the minus strand of JAHWFP010168095.1, from coordinate 31,852 downwards.
AGTTTTATTTTAGGAATTGAAGCTGGGATTCGTCTACTCCCACAGGCCGAGGACAATAGGCAAGACGTAGTGGATAAACTTAAGAAACGGGCATCCTGTTGGTCTAGTTTTCACTGCCCAAACCTCGAAGACAACAATCAGTTCACTCTTCTCTTGCCTCGAATCAAAATATCATTGTTTGCAAGGTAGACAAGGGGAATGCCACTGTGGCACTTGACTTTTCTGAATACCAAATGGAAATCCTAGAACACTTTGGTGATGCGCCCCAGTTAAACAAATTAGCCGAATTGTCGGTGGAACAATATCAAAACTGCTTTATCACGTGTCTTAAGTCTCTGCTATGCCAGAATGGAATTGACATGCCACTTATTAATTCGCTCATTGTGCAAGTTCCTGAAGCACCCCTTCGTCTTCACTACGTGCAAGATACACAAGGGTGCTTTCCATTGAGACTTTTCCAACTGACATTTTAGCAGACAAAACCTTTTTCCAGAACCTTTTTGGTCTAGGTGCTCGATTGGGTCGGAGTGAGTGAAGGGACGTTCTTAGCACATGATGTTAAGGCATTATTCTCCAGTATTGACAGTGGGGTTATTCTGTGGTGTCTCTTGGAAAACCTTACAGCTGCAGAAAACGAGGTACATCTTCAGGCAATTTCCCCTGCATTAGTGGGCTCCAATGTTGAAACCGTTTTCAACTCCTCCTTTTTCTAGGGCGATGGTGGGTTTTATGCCCAGGTGGAGGGAGTACCTGCAGGAGTGGGTGCCTACGTGATGGTGTCTTCGAATTCTTGGATAATTCGTAATTCACATCCCACAAATTATTTATTAGACTCGCTAAGTAGAGGTTATCTTTGCCTGGCTGAAGGACTTCACTGATATTTAACTCGTTCATTTCCTTGTTCATCCAAGCCATTAAGCCTCATCTCCCCCCCCCCTTGTTCATAAAATTGTCAACAGGCAACTTAGCAGGAATCTACCCCAACACAGTTAACCACTTCTGACGTGACCCATAAAACTGATACCCCACTCCTTGATTGGGCGTGTTTGCCATTTATTACGGGCATTTTTCAGGCAATTCAGCAGATACTGGCAAGGCACAACATTGGGAAATGACCCCCCCCCCCCCCCCTCATCCCATAGGTTGCAGAATGGAAGAGATTTAAAACCCAGTTTTGCGAGTACTGGCAATCCCAGGCAATACATACCCATCTGTCTGAAGTTTTCAGAATCTCTTTAACCCAGTACTCTGAAAGATACGTTATTTACATTATTAAAAGTGAGGCATGTTGCTTAATTTATGTAGCCCAGTGTATAAGTGCTTTGGGCCGACGCAAACTGGCTCACAGGTGTGCACTAATGAAAGGTAACAAGACTTAAGCTGCAGTAAAGCACAAGAGCTCAACGCAACAAGTAATAGACGTTACCAGCATGCAGATTCTGTACAAAAAGAAAACCCGAAAAGTCCGTTTACAATTAGCGGCATATATTATTAGTGTGAACGATACGAGGATTATGAACGTTGTAAAATAATTTCCCATTATGAAAAGAAAGGCAAAAATTTCAGGGGGGTTGAATGGCAACAGACTTTATGTTTTATGTGACGTCATTTCCAATATGGCGGTTCACTGAGGTCCGGTCAGGGAGTTTTACCGGTGTTTTATTTTGTAATTAGATAAGTATTCTTCGGTTTCTGTCACATCATGATTCACGTTCGTATATGCTCAGTAATGTTTCGTTTTTTTTTAGGTGAAGAGGTCAAAAAGTATGGTAAAAAATTAAAATTCTGTTTATGCATTGTATGCGCTTGTGCATCTTTGGCAGTCAAGAGGCATCTTATAATAACAAGGTGTTTTTGGACTTAAATACCGTGGATAAGCATAACCCCCCCCCCTTACCAGCACAATCACTGTGACATTAACACTAAGGTTCAAAATGAACGCAGCTTTTAAAGTGCGTGACAACGTATAAAGTTCAGTCCCCTGCAAATCCTAAGCTTATACCTGGATTTGGGTGTCATTGATAAAGATTGCATACTCTCATTGGGTGTCCTTATTCGCGTAATCATTTTAAAGTGCGTGACAACGTATAAAGTTCAGTCCCCTGCAAATCTTAAGCTTATTCCTGGATTTGGGTGATAAAGATTGCATACTCTCATTGGGTGTCCTTATTCGCGTAATCATGACGTAGCGTAGACGCAAACGATGATAGTGCTAGTTAAACATTACATCATTAAAAACGGTCATTACATTCATCCACTTGAATGTGGTGGTGATTCCAATTTTCATCTACATTTATATATAAATCAATAAACAGAAACGATATAACATCCAGGGACTGTAGTGCAGACCAGTGTACAGCCATTTAGATGAAAATGCAATCTTTTTGGGTGCTAAGACGGGCGCTTGTTTATTTATCTTCCATTGCATTTTCATTTCTTGCCTTTTATATGTTTATTCAATCAATAAAAATGAAAATTAGCAAAAATTGATATTATTTTAAATTTTTTTTGTAGCATTATTTGTTCATATTGCACGAAAACTAACACCTGTTTGGTGAAAGAAATATTTCCCAAAAAAGGCAAAAATTAGCAATGATGATTCCAAGCAAGAGAACAGCTAAAGGTCCAATGACTTGCTGAACTGGAACAGTCATCAATGGTTCGCACTTGCAAGCAGAAGCGTCGTATTGATTAATATATTTGTTCTGAAGCTTCTGTAATATTCCTGAGCTCCGAATCGTCAAGAGTCTAGAAAAAGCAGAGGAAAAATATATAAATAATTACTCACTTTTTAGTGATACATGATGCGAAGCAGATCTCCTGGTGTCTGTCTCCCTCTCAGTCTCCACGATGATTTTAGAATCAAAACTATTCATTTCAAACTTTTCCCATGGATTCACTGCTCTATTTGTGGCTTTCAATTCATAAATCAATGCAGTTTAGCAAAGAGTTTGCATACTCTCATTTGGTGACCTTATTCACGTAATCATGACGTAGCGTAGAAGCAAAAGATGATAGTGCTAGATAAACATTACATCATTAAAAACGGTCATTACATTCATCCGTTTGGATGTGGTGGTGATTCCAATTTAATATTGTTATTTAATATTTTGTATCTCAAGCATCAGAATTAATACTCATTAATTGTGCATTACAGTTATTCAGGGAAAAAAATACTTCACAAATAAAAAGATGCCTGAAAGCATGCTTGTCATGTGTTTCAACAAAGGTCTGAAGACCAATGTTGAACAAATTCAATCAATACGTCAACTTCAACCATTCTTTGCTTAAAAGCTTTTTTTGTTTACGTATCTATTTAAACCTTACAGCAGTCTTAAAGCAATGCAAAATTTGGAAATGGACCAGCACAGTCTTACTATTTTAGACGTTTTCAAGGAAAAAAGGGGTTCTAGAAAACTGACAACTAATGAAAATTAACAGTGACTAAAGTGCTCCTTTTGATCACTTTACCCACCAAAGAAGAATTATTAGCGATGGATAGGTTCTCTGGACTTCTTAGATACTGGATACTCGTTGCACTATTTTAGGAATAGGCCGGGCCAGAAATTAAAAATTTAATGGAATACAATCTACAAATATAATACTCATTCAGGCAAAAGGAAAGGGACAACCAAAGTGAAAACCAATTACTGGAAACACTGCAACAATCCCTTTAAACTTGACTACTATTGCGATGAACGTCGTGAACCATTGCTTCCTTCCAAATTATGTCTGGTTGCGTCAATGTGGCATTGTAGGCGGGCTATAGGTGTTGACTTATGAAGTTTCGTTGTTTAGCTAAAAAAATGAATCCATGTTTCAGCTAAAAGCGTGCAACTTTAAACAAAGAGACGATAGTTTTTTTAATTTCGGCCCCTTACCCCCCCATGGGCCTCGATATTGGCAGCCTGATACCATGGAAAGGCGCATTTGTTTCGAAGATGCTGACTTGCAGAACAAAGTTGAATTGTTTTAAAGTAGGTGGCAAACTGCATGCAAGAGCAGTGACACATCTAACCAACATGTTACGAATGCAATATGGCTAGCGCATTGAACCATTTCACCATTTCTTTCACTCCACTCAATCTGAAAAAGATTATACTTTCAAACTACTCCACGTTTGGCCGAACGAAGAGATGAATTTTATTGTGGGATAGTTCCATCCGAAACTTCCATTCTTGCATCCTCTCTAGCTTGCTCAATCGTATTTCGGAACTAATCATTGGGTGCTTCTAACTCAACCCGTCTATCCATTTCTTGATTATCCCGAACGTCCTCATTCTGTGCTTTAGCTTCAATGCGAGCTAAAGAACAGACTGAGAACGTTTGGGATGTCCGGGTTATATTCAAAAGGTGACAAGTTGTGCAAGTTGTACGAGCCTGAAGCAAAACAAGTGCCACTCGCAAAAGTTCCACTCGCAATTCAAATTCCAGTCCTTTGGTACTTGTACGAGTAGCACTTGACTTGCTGCAGGCGGTTGTGTTATGGCTGATGCAGCCATTATCACTGGTGCAAGGTTGTTAGGCAAGCTCAATGACAACCCTAGTTCCTTATGGTTGGTTATGCCTGTGTCAATAGTTTCTTGTCTGCGACATACACCGCTTTGCTGTCACCTTCCTTTGATCTTGATTTGCAGTATTGGTTCTCATCCAACCTCTCATCCCGACTTTTGACAATTTTTCTCATGTTGGCTGTCAATACCCTGTATCTGCTTCAGCCAGTGTCGTACCCCTCTAAGCATCCCACACTTTCCTCTCAATGGATCAGCATTCCCAACAAATGTTCTAATCTTCTTGAAAGTTGATACTTTATTTATTTAGTCCCTTCGAGAGTGTAGTAGATTCTGTACCCATACGACCTAATCCAGAATTCAGAGATGGCAAGCTGACCGAACGAATTCTAACCAAAGACTCTTGCAAAGCTGGCTCCACGAACATCAACCTGACTTATTCATAGGAGTCCAATTCATCTACTGGGCGACTCCATTTTCTAGTGGAAATATGTGTTCTATGGTACTTTATGCCACTGTCCTGCAGGAACTTTTCAAAAATCACCTAAAAAAATTCCCTCCATTATCTGCGAGAATTGCCAGATATTTTATTTGGTTTCAGCCTCCACTTCATGCTTCAAGTTACAAAAGACGCTGATTAGGCTACCTCGTAGTCCTTCTTAAGAAGAAAACTTCAGGATCTTCGAATAAATTCGTCTAAAGAGGCAACGTAAGGTTCGCACACACAGGTTTGCAGACATTCAAATATGTCAAATCAACCATCCTAGATGACCATTTGAATTTGGCTTGTTGGAATGGTTGTTTCATGAATCAACCTAGTTGACAGGCTTCACATGTAGTATCATTCCCTGATAGATTAACATCTTCAAGCCCTTCGACTAGCTTCTATTTTAGCATTTGTGTAACTAACTCTTGTGGCATTTGGCTCATCCTAGCACGCCACTACAGAAAATCATTGTCTTATTAGGCTACTTCTTGTAAGCACTCACTAACGGAGTTTACATTGTCAACATCAGATTCCAGTTCTTCAAAAGTGATCTTGCGGCCTGCAACTGATTTCTTGTTCACCTTGCGTTTACCTTGCGTTCACCTTGCGTTTACTTGCTCTAGCTATCGACATGCCATTAAGCCTCAATCCCCCCCCCCCATGTATTTTGCATTTTGCAAAATCCTAACTAATGCTAGATTTTTTTTATGCTGGGACATGGTACCCTTCTGGAATACGAGAACTCGATCCTTAATCCACACACATGTTGCCTATTTCAGTTCACCATCAATACATATTTTTTTTGAGAAAATGTTTTTAATTATTTCTTTATTATATAATATATAATTATTTTTAAGATCTCTCTATGTACTAAATTCTGATTTCCTGCTGCAAATAACCGAACACACTCGTTCCTAAATCTATAATCCAGGTATCTCCTTCAATTACCTCTCTTCAGATTGTTTCATCTCAACTTTCAGTCTCTTAAACCATATCTACGAAAGTCTCTTTTCTCGATCTAGGTAGGTGTTTAATATTAATGAACTTTGTGATCGACAAGTTTATGGCAATCCCTTGGCAATGCCGAATTTTCCTCAGGCAAAACATTTGACTTCCTTGCGAGTTTTACTACAAGTTCTCAGCAGCTTTTCTATTACACTTGACTTGTCTTTTGTTACAAAAAATTCAGGTATGTCAATAATATACCCAGTCTCTGCCCGTCTTCTTTTTCTTTGCTCACCTTCAAAAAGAAATTCTTTGATGCACTCTTTCATGCACATTGTTGCATCAAAAGAATTCGTTAGTCTGAGAACATCTTTGTTCTCGACAATCAACCACCAAAGCATAAGCATAGCTACAAATTCGGCAAAAATTACAAACATTTAGTTAAATATTCCATGCATATGAATTCTTTATTCGATCTTGGCCATGGGATACCTCTTTTAGTGAACCCACGCAGAGGTGATCAAGCTCTTGAATGCTGTGACGTTCATCAAACCCGTAGTTGCTGCATATTTAGTCTTAAGATGTTCCAATTAGAGCACTTTTGAGTGATTGTGATCCCGAAATTTCATGTGCAGATGTTGCAATAACATGACAAAAATCGTTCTGGTACAGCATATTCTGTTTCGTATATCCTACTGCTAGTTTATTGGCTGTATCAACAAGCATCCACAAAATCTTTTTCTTCGGACACGAGTTCTTGCGAAAACCTCTAGGTGTGGTAGTTTTCGCCATCGAATTTTTTGATGCCAAAAGCATGAGAATTAGTTATCTCGTTTTTATCCAGCATTTATTCAGTTTCGTTTCTAGGGTTTGAATGCGTCCGCATTTACTTCTGGTCAGCCAAGTACAATTTCAAGTCAGCAGTTTTCCAAAAGTTCTCTAAAATAACTGTCTTTGTACGTATTGTCTGGTTAAAAAAAAGGGTTAAAGGGTTTAACGAGCGTTAACCACTCCTGGTCATCTCCCCGAAGCCCTAAGGCCCTATGTCTGCAACAGCCAGATTCCCAGGCGGTCACCCACCCAAGTATCAATCCAGCCCAATGCTGCTTAACTTCGGGGATCTGACGAGAACCGGTGTTTCCAGCACTGCAAGGCCGTATTGTCTGGTATATTCACTTTATAACAATAGTCTGCTTACTACAACGATCATCTTCGTTTCGTATTCCGGTATTAGAAAAAAAAATGAAAATAGCGGCCACTATTTATCTTGGGCCATCACTGATAGTTGCCCGTTTGAAATTCGTTCTCTTTAAACTTTCTAAACTTCGTCATATGCTAATTACACTGAACTTTTGAGTGATACAGGGTCCATATTCGCTATGTATGTTGTTGGCACGTTCCACTAAACTCGGGAAAAATACTGACGTCGACCTGAAACTTTGATTGTGTGTCTCGTTTTAATAATGACAACTTCACACAAAGTACAAGCACGTGCTTTGATCAGTTTAAGTCCGACCTCAGGCTCAGATTGGTATTAATAATGAAATCCAAAGCTGAACTTTGCTAAGCTGGACTTTGGCTGAAATCCGCTGTGAAAAATGAGTCTCAGAAGTTAGACTTGCCAACGCACCAGGGTTGACACAAGGTGTTGAAGTCCATGAAAGTGCTTGAATTTGTTAAGAAAAAATCCAAGGCCTTGAATTTCTTGAAATTGTTAGCCACGTCTTTGAATGTTCTTCAATTTATTTTTTTGGGATAGTAATTTAAAATAATTCCATTGCTTTCAGCAGGATAAATACAAAATTTGCCTTTAGTTTTAAGTAATATTCTGTTTTGGCGTTTTCTAGAAACGTAGTTATTGGGTTTGATAAGCCATACAATGGAATAAGCAGGGTTGCTCTTCAGTTATTACCAAACTTGTGGGAAGGGAAAAGTCTTCCCTCCTATACGAATTTCGGCCTTTTGTATGCCTTGGCTACTCGGTTAACACATGGTTTGGCAGAGAGCTACCCAAAGCATGCCCAAAGTCTACTGCTGACCAGGCTTAAGATTTCTTGAGTAGACTCACGTTTAAAGTCAGAGAACTGACTTTGATAGGCCATTATTTATACCACCAGTGTCAAGGCTCGAGCTTTGCTAATCGTGCGCATGCAAAGTCGGAGTCTAAGCTTGGCTTTCCATTATTAATACCAAACTGCTGATCCAAGATCGACCTCAGATTTGCATCCTTTCTAGCATTGCACTAGTAAACTCTGGTAAACAGTTCTTTGCACAGTAGTTACCTACAGGGGCACAGTTCGTTAGGACGCGTTAAGGTCTGTGTTATTTCTACTGAACAACTGTACTGCACCTGGTACTTGCATGTATAATTACCATTGGCACCCAATAGTATAAATCCTAGATGAGACAATTGTAAAGCTGTATCATTTCTGTACACTCTTTAAGCTTTAACGTTTTTTTTTTGCATTAATAACTACATGAATTTGATGCTCTAAATTTAAAATCTATATGTTGCAGGTATGCCCAACTAAGTTTGCCAGATATTATTTCCTAACTATTTAGACCCTACAAAAATCTCTATTTCCGTATGGCCAGTAAGCCCTTGTATTTACTGCCTGGTGTACAGTATATTCAGTTAAAGGGGCACAGGAAACTCAGCAAATGTGCAAGTAAAATTTATGCTTCTTCATTTCTCATGAAATCTATGTACTAAAACACTTACTTGAGAGAAATAAGTGTTTCCAGTTGTGAGTTTTTCGGAAAAACAAAATGGATGTTTGCGGGAAGAATACCCTCTTTCAAAAACTCCAATGAACAATTGGAGCGGGTCACCACGTTCATTGCTAAAGACTTGACAGTTAAAAAAGCGTAATTGCTTGTTCGTGATTTTTCGTATCCTTCAGCCACAGTAACGAAGCTGTCAGGATCGCTCTCAATTTTATCCCAGATTCGTTTTAATGTGCCTGACTTCGAATTCTGTAAAAGAAAGAAAATTTGTAATGTTGGTGGCTGAAGTACGCTTTAGTAAGAACTTACATCATCATGACATAGAATAATTTTCAAAAAAGTACAACACGGAATTTCTTCTAATTGACAATCCTAATCCAGAGATAAAAGTACGAAAAGAATATGCATAAGTGGGGTTGAATTACTTTCATTAAACTCAGTTTTGTGATACAAAAACAGCCACTGTCGAGAAAGGTATCGATTGCTTCACGCAAGGGATCGCCATAATCCCTAAGATATGTATTGTGTATCATTAGGCAAATTTGAGAAAATGGTAATCCCCCACTACTCAATGTATGTCGTATTCAATGGAACACTGTTTATGTGCTAATCAACTGACTTCTTTTTTGAAGCCCAAAAGGTCGGATTGGAATAAAGTTTGGTTCAGTGCTTGATACCTCCGAAAGTATTGCTGAGCTAGAATTGGCTGCAAATCGATCAATTATTATGGAAGAAATTACGCATTTTTGAATTTATTCCTAACACTCACGATCGTAAATTTCGAATCCTGAATAGTTAATTGCACGTCTATTGAGCAAAAAATCCATGCACGTCAAGCTAAAAGCATGAAATTTTTGGTGCATAAGTCATTTTTACCAGTATGATTCGAACTAGCCATGGAACTCCCACGAAATAATCGCCACGGGCCCCCAGAACTCCCCAGGGAACCCCTTTTACCAAGTCCGTCTGTGCCCCTATCTGATGCGTGACAAAAATAATTCTTGCAGAGCGAGCTGAAAGCATGAAATTTGGTAAACAAGTTATTCTTAGCAGCACAAATAAATCAGCCATTGAACCCCCATGAAATACTCCCAATGGATCCCACCACTCTGTGCCCCAAGGCCCTGTGCCCCCTCACTGAGGCTTGACCAACAAATTGTTGCAAATCGAACTAAGTGCGTAAAATTTTGCACAGAAGTCATTATTAGCAGTATAAATCGAAACAGTCATGAAACCCCCATGAAATACCCCCAATGGCCCCCATCATTCCCGTGCCTCCTTCCTGACACTAGTTCAACAAATTCTTACAGATTGAGCTAAAAGCCTGAAATTTGGTACGGAAGTCTTTCTTATGTGGTATAATTACTGTAGTTCGTGAGAGAAGAGAGAATTATTTTGAAGGGTTCACTAATAAAACCAGTCTCATCATGGTATGAAATAATAAGCGTTTAATTTTCAGCGCTCAATAATATTTATGCGCCTTTTTCCCAAAGTTAAAAAAGTTTTTTAAAACATACACGACCTGCACAACCTAATTTGCAGCAGCCGTTTTGGAAGGTGATGGCTGCTGCCAGTTAGGACACGCAGGGCTGGGCTATTTTTTAAAAAACTTTTCTTTAACTTTGTGAACAAGGTGCATAAATATTATTAAGCGCCAAAAATTGAAAGCTTGTTATTTAATGCCATTGTGAGGCTGGTTTTGTCAGGAAACCCATCAAAATAAATCATTCTTAGCAGTACAAATCGAACGAGCCATGAAATCCCCCATGAAATACCCCTGTGTGCCCTCGCTGATGCTTGACCAGCAAATTCTGGGTGAACTAGCTAAAAGCATGAAATTCGGTAGACAAGTCATTCTTGGCAGCACAAATTGAGTCAGACAAGGAACCCCATGAAGTATCCAGAAGGGCTCCATGGCCCCTCTGTGTTCCTTCTCTTAGGCTTGAACAACAAATTCTTACAGATTGAGCTAAAATCATGACATTCAGTACAAAACTTATTGTTATCTGTGCAAATCAAACCACCCAAGGAACACCCATGACGAGGGCTCCCAGGACCCTTCATGCCACCTTGCTGAGGCTTGACAACAATTTTTTCCAGATCGAACTGAAAGCATGAAATTTGGTATATAAGACATGCTTAGCACCACAAATCGATTCACCCAAGGAACACATGAAATACCTCGAAGGGCACCGAGTGTGCCCTGTGCCTCCCCCTGAAGCATGACCAACAAATTCTTGCAGATCGATCTAATAGCATGTAACGTGGTACACTAGTCACTCTTAGCAATATAAATCGAAACAGCCAGGGAACCCCCATAAAATACCACCAAGGGCTCTCAAATACGCTTGTCTGTATACCTTCTCAGAGGTAGGCTGAACGTATCAAATCTGTCTTTCAAGGGACGTAAGCTCTAATAAGACACGGGGCGAGGGATAATCGTCTAACTGGAAAATCGCATAATTGGAAGAACGTATAACGGAAAACGGTATAACGGAATATCATCTAGCAGGAAATTCGTATAATGGAAAAGCGTCTAACTGGAAGTTCGTGTAATGGAAAATCGTCTAATATCCCTGCCTCGCTCGCGCTGCCGCGCTCGCTGCGGCTATACATATAACATCAGAAACCGCAGTTAGACGATAATCCAGTTAGACGTTTATCCATTATACAATTATCCATTATACTATATTCCGTTTAGATGCTTTTCCAGATTTTTTTACGCAGATTTTAGACAATTATCCCATTATACGATTGTCCAGTTAGACGTTCGTCCGACGCCCCCATCAGGAACGCAGTTAGACGTTAATCCAGTTAGACGTTTATCCATTATACAATTATCCATTATACGATATTCCGTTTAGATGCTTTTCCAGATTTTTTATTTATGCAGATTTTAGACAATTATCCCATTAGACGATTTTCCAGTTAGACGTTCGTCCGACGCCCCATAAGACACCAGTCGGGCATTTAAAAAAAAATTTCCTAAAAGTCTTATTATCGTTAATAGAGCCGTGAATTAAATGTACGTTTGAACCTTCTACAATTTTACCGTGATGTATCAACTGGCCTAAAACGTCGTATTCCACGTTTCCGCTATCTAAAAAATGTTTGAATCACCCACTGCATTTTTTGACAACAATGACATGTAAGGAGGAAATTCAGCAACTGGCTTTACTTCCTCTCCCAACATACTTCAATTACAAGTAGATGGACAACTGGACCAGCCGGCCCTGCATGGTCAGCTTGGCCGGCCGGTCCAGTTGTCTATCTGCAAGCAAGTGGAGCCAACAGAAGAAGCATGCCGCAGAATCGGTCCCAGTGTTGTAGGGGCACTGGATGGATTAACCGTCCGTTTTAAGTCATCTGCTTTATACTTTTTGCCCACGTCCAAATAATGTTGCGAAATTATTTTGACGTGTCATATTCGGTAACCGTTTGATTGCTTAATACCGACCTCATGGAATCACAGATTATTGAGGAGTTGAAGTAACTGCGACCTGGGTGTGGGATGGTTTTTTTTTTTCTCTGATCATGGCACCAAACGGCACCAACTGCATGTGTTTGTACATTTTATTTTTATTAGGATAGTAACCTACCTAGGAGACTGGGGAATGGAGTTAGTAAAACGCCTAGAAAACTTCTCTTTTATTTGTTAACTAAATGTGTGTGATTTTCTTTTTGACAGCAACCTTTAGAAAGTAATTTTAAGAGTAACCTCTTGTAATTTTTAAGACTTATTTTCTATGTTGGGGTTAAAGGTACTCTTCTCTTCAGTGTTTAAGGACGCTAAACACAACACCTGTCTCAGGCAAATGAGTAAAATGCGTTTGACTCTTTGAGAGGTAAACTTTGAATGTAATAATTCGAAAAGTGGAATAATCTAGAATTCTCTCAGCCATGCTACGTAGGAAGGTAAACTGTAGCAGGTATTTAAAAAAAATATTTGAATGGAACTTAATGCTTCGGGAGTTGTTGGATGCAAGTCTATAAACAGAAAATTGTTCGGTTCTTTGGTCGAATACTTGTAAATGGACGTTATAAAGTCTCTGTAATGCCAATCTGCCGGCCCAGCACTTGGACTTGGTTCAAGCCTGGATTGGATTTAAACAGACAAAAAAGTACTGTGTGTTTAGGGAATAGTCCTTATTGTTTTAAAGAACAGGTTGTAAACGACGTTAATTACTGATATGGCTCTGTGGAGAGTGCTCCTGAGAAACGTTATTAATAAAAATGAGTGGCAAATTGCGTAATAAATCTTCTAAAATTAAAATTAATTCATGACGCGTACTGTCGCAAATTTCTTTGTTTAATATGGAGTGAAAGTGAAAGGGAATCGGGCTGGCTTTTCTCGAGACGTCATAAAGTGTCTGATCCTCTCCGTAGCAGTAAACGCTGGTTGGTGGAGGATCGATGAGTACTTACGTGTTTAAAATCAATTTTGTTATAGGTGTTCTCTTCCCGGTAAACGAGGACCCACAAAAAAATAGTTTGCAGGATGCTTCAGCTGAAGCATCCGTGAGTGACTCCACTCCTGTCTCTCACCCCCATTATACCACTCTTGGTAGCAGAAATTATAGTTTTCTATTTTAGATTATTTAAGGTCTGAACTAGATTAGGACGAACGTTTAAGTTAGACATTGTCGGGATATTTCGTAAATAAAATCTTTAAATCTCAGCCTAATACAATAACTAAATACAAACCTTTAACACAAGCAAGATGTTTATTACGTGGTTAGGTATACATTATTGTGTAATACAACGATTTTATTACATGTGTGCCAAATACGGTAAAATTGTGCAAATCTGAATATAAACAGATCGGCGAGATTGTATATGTTATCGTCGTGTTTTGCGAGCCACCCTTGCAGGAGCACATCAAAGAATAGGATCGACTTGTCATCATAAGTTAGATTCTCGTGAGAAACTGGGTCGATTTTGTATGTGTCGGTCAAACATTTCTTTCTCCAATTTTTGTCTTCAAAGATGTCACACCGAATAGTGACCTAGTAGAAATTGTCTTTAAAATACTCATAACTGTGTCTTCATTCACAGGTTTCTGGAAACAAAAGTAACACTTATGCCTTGTGGATAAAGTCCGATGAAATATGACTAGGGTTGGGAAACAGCTTTTAACGAATCCAGAATGGTAGCGCACAGAATTTTGTCTGCTGTTATGTATAAAAGGACGGCTGCGTAGGTTAGACCGGTATCTGTCAGACCCTGGCTATGGCACTTTAGTCGTTTTGCCACCGTAACTGGGCATGGGAAATGGGAAGATGAAGGAGCGTCCGTCATGGTAGCTGGCTGGCAAATGATGTTTTGGATGTTAGTAACTTATTTTATTATTTTTAATGATTGTAAAAAATATAACTATATTTATTATTTTCAAGTTTTAGTCTGGCAGTACAAAGCCTCGAAATTGCGCATGGGACTTGCAGAAATTAAAACAATTCTGCATTTTGCATCAGAAAGTGCACCCATCCGGCGATTTTTTTCTACCGATTCTTTGATAGTGTTGAATCGATCGATCGAGAGCTTCATAGTGCCTCGATTCATCATGATGAGACTAATCACCTTTCGTCCATCTACTGTAATGATGGTAACGCCGAGTTTGGGCATTGTTTTCAGCACCTTGGCTGGTCTAGTTCCCACAATAGACAGCGACCATCTTTCAAAATGAATGGCTATTTCATTCTACTCTGATAAGCTGAAATAGATACCATGTTACATCGAAATATACGTGATTGGGTTTTGACTATATCAGCACAATGCATCTTGGGTTTACCTTCGAACAATGAACAAGTGAGGAACATTAATTCATTCTCGAGATAAACAGATATTTCGAGTTTCAAAGGCAAAGTTGTTTGTTCAGCCATATTAAAAACGAAAAATACTAATGTCAATAATAATACGTTGAGTCAGTTGAATCTACAAGGAAACAAATGTAACATGTATTACTTGTAGTCTTGGGTACCGAGCAATAAAATATTGCAATACTCATTGACCAAAATGCGTTTGTTATTCAGTCTCCTCAATTGTGATTTATTTAGTACTATGAGTTGTAACGAGTGTTGAAAAAGCTACGTTTTTGTCCCCGCATTCCTCGAAATAGGACACGATCAAAGTTGGGGGAAACGAAAAACAGCTTGGCAAGGCTTTGCTCGAAATGTGATATACATTGAGGAATTAGAATTTTTTTTTTTTTTTGCTAATCTTGCATTGAAATGCTTACTCCATCTGATGTTGGAACACAGACTTCTCGTACTTCTGAATAACTATCTTTATGAATGCAATAATATTGTTAACACCAACTATGACACCATTACCGAGATGGCAAGTCACAGCCGCAGTAAACACTGACAGTTAATAATTATATTGATATAAGCTAATAACCAGATTTGCATTTGACTGTAAAGATAGGGAAGACAAAAAGCAAACTATAAATATATAGGCCTATAGTGGGTTCTTGACTTAGATTCTAATGAATTAGGTAGATGAAGAAACTCAACAGTTGTTGATAGGTGGAGCTGTTGAGTTAAGTTGGTATTGTACTGAGGTTCACAGGCGCTGTTTTTGGCTCGTTTTGGCAGCAATAATGTTTATTTTCACGTGTCAATTTTTACTAACAATTTTATTGTCATGTTTATCTTGCTTACAACGGCGTATTAATGTTTGTTGGCAGTTTTTATCGCGTCTGCTGAATTTTGTGACGGAAGTAATTACTTTAATTGACTGTCCTAATCTTTGGCCAACATTCTTAGTCTGTTTCGAATAGCTAATAACAATTTTATGTCGTTGGCTTGTACACTAATTGGTCTGTTTGCAAATCCCTGTCAACAGTGACAATAGAATAAATAGCCTTTCAGAAATACAATTATATTGGTGTAATAGCGTGCTGTTCATTTTATTGGTAGTATTTGTCGTTTATTACATGGCAGCATAGTTATGCGACGTTATTTTCTTGTCATTGTTCACCTTTTATTAACATTTTCTATTTTGCAACAGAGTCCATCCATGTTATTGCCAAGAAGTTGATGACACTACATGCACATTTTAACAAACATGTAAGATAATAATGGTGTTTATGACACTTTAAAGAGTAATGACAGCCTTTTCTGACCCCTGCTTCTGCTTAATGCATGTGTCTCCATGCACCGAGCCAATCGCCCCTAATTATCTACTTGTCATAATGGGGGGCATTTTGAATAATGAGTTTGCTTTAGGTATTTTTGGCAGCATTAACAGGTATGTGAACTTGTGTGTGTTTCGATTTTTAAATTGTATTTGTTCCTAATGCTAGCAGTCTATGGTTTGTGCGCAGCATGCAACCAAGGTTAGTGTGTGTTCTAGGGTGGAGTGGTTTCTATGGTAGAAAAACTTTTTTATTTATTTCGAAACGGCTAGGTGCAGAAAAGTTGCCGTTTAGCCTCCTTATCACTCTCCCTAAAGCAAAAAATTCTAAAAAATTTTTCAGAGGTGCCCCAAGGGGTCCAAAGTTTGCAAATTCTATGAAAATTTTACGTTTTTCTCTCAATTTTCTGGAAGTCACCACATTTGAATTTAAAATCGGCGATGACGCTAGAAGATGCCTTATAGCATCAATATTGAACGCCAAAAAATTGTTGACCTTGCACTACATTAAGAGGTGCCCCAAGGAACCCTAAGAATCATCAAAAATGGGAGTACTACAGAATGTAAAGCAGATGAACTCCCTCATCCCCCATTGCGGCAAGATGAAAAAAAAAGCCTACCAACCTACATTTGGTGTTGCTTCTGCGTTTGTGAGTGGGAATCTAATAGGCTCTGTTATTAGACTAGGAAACCACAAACGTTATAAAACGGCATGCTGTGTTTATTTTAACATTATAATGAACGGTACATGTGTGATTACACTGGTGATGAACTCTTAAATCAACAAAGTCAACTGTCTTGTAAACATCCATATTATATGAAGCTAAGTGTTAAACAAAATAATTAGCCTTTGTGTTAAACTGCTTCATTAAGGCTCTTGACTCAAGTCTTGCTCTAATAAAGCCATCCCTTTGTACGTCTCCACATACCGCGGCTGAGGCTTCAGTTACGAGGCGAATACATCTTTCGGTTGCTTGGGTATGGCAAGGAAACTTCTGAAATTCAAAAAATTTGCTTCTGTATCCATATTTCTTACAATGTTTTCGAGTTCAACTTCAGTAAGCTGTTTCGTCAGAGGCGGTTCACACCTATCTATTTCCTGCCAGTTTATCATAGTGATGTAGTCTACTGCATCGAAGTTTAATGTAGGCACTCTTAACTGTCTGATAGTGGCTGCTGTATCTTGCTGCCTTGCTGCAATGATCCTCCGGTATGCCAGCTCCCGAATATGCTTCTTATCATCTGTCTACATGGTAAGTAAGACGTTTTCTGAGTGAGCAAAGAATGAGTTTCTTTGAAGGACTGGGTCCACTATTGATTTCAAAGAATCCGATAGGTATCTTGAGAAAGAAACCATTCTTCAGAGGTAACGAGGTCCTTCAGTACATGCGGATTTAATCTTAATATGGAACCAGATAGGAGCGTAGACTTTTATTATGTAAGTAGTTAATATTACAAGGTTATCAGATGGAATTGGTGTGGCTACGTACAACCTGAGGATTCTGTTTGAAGTAATACTAGCACCGGAAGAGTTTTTGATAAAAATATAGCCTATAAAAGTGCACATGTAAAACAATAAAACACGACGTTTCAGGGATAATTTGCACCCCGTTATCAAGTGTGGATATCAGCTCAAAGGCTTCGTACACAAATAAAAGAACACAAAATCATGTTATGGCAGACACATCTTAAAAAATAAAAATTTAAAAAAGTTGAAAAACCAAGAACCTTTGTATTGCTGGCCGAAACAGCAAATACAGTAGGGGGACCAGCAAGACGACTCTTCCCTGCGAATGCAGGTAAGAAGTGAAGCCAGGTGGATCTCTCGTGTATTATATACCCAAAGTGAGCGGGAGGGAGGAGGGGGGGGGGTTACTTCAAATTTAGAATTGGGATAGCCCCAACTGTCTTATTATGGGAACGTATTCTTTCAAGTTTCTGTTTTCAGGTAATATGTGATTGTGAACAGGTGGTTGAATTGATAAAATTACAAGAGTTTCAAGATTAATTCTGGCTCTTAGCTGTTTTTCACTAAAAAGAATTGTGGCATTATCCAGGTCAGGAGTGTGCCCTGTTTTTATCCTATCTGGGGAACTCCCTGTATTGATGCGGTGTTGAACAAGGGTATTTGTGGTGAGATTTAAATTTACATTGGAAATTATGGGCGGTAATCCTTTCATGAAGTTTTTGCTGAGTCTGTCCCACATAAGTCGCCGTGCATTTTGGGTCGGAGCATGGAATTCTGTACACCACATTTTTCGTGGAGAGTCTCCTTACTTTTTCATCGCTTGAATTCCTAGGTATAGTGCTTTGCCTAAGGTTGGGGTGGGAGCAAGAGATAAGCCTAATATTATTGGGTGCAAGTATATGTCGGATCGGTTCTGTAATTCCAGAAAAATATGGGATAGAAAAGTAAGAGTCTGGCTTGGTTTGAATTTTCTTGCTGGAAAAATAAAGTTTAAAATCGATAATGTTGGTGAGAAGATGGAAGGGGAAGCCGTTTGCGAGAAATTTGTGAAAGGTGTACTGGATTTCTTTTTCCAGGAGAAATTTATTGGTAGTATGGGCAAAAATCCTCTTAATTTCGTTTTTAACAACATTAATTTTGTATTGATGGTCTGTATAGGACGTATAATCTATGGAACGTGTGGTCTGCATTAGTTTTCGGAAATGGGTGAATTCTACTATTTTATTTGAGTTGATAATAGCTATGATATCCAGAAAATGCAATGCATAATTGCAGGATTCTTCCATCGTGAATTGTATGGAGGGATGAAACGAGTTCAAGAACTGGAGAATGTCAAATTTTTCGGCGGTACGAATAAGAGCAATACAATCATAACCTGAGAGGGAAATCTCTCAGGTAGTAATTAACCTGAGAGGGAAACCTTCCTTATGCGTTTTAACTTGTGGAAAAACGCACGGAGGGGCATTATCCAGTTTTTTATAATTCTCCAAAAATTCGGGTTTGAGTTTACCTTTTTCAGTGAGCGCTGAGAAAAATCTCCTAACACTTGCAATTGCTTGTGAATGTGGGCTGTATTTAAGTCCGGCATAATTATTATTATTAGCTAATTCCAGTAAAATTTTTTGAGTGAAGTTGCTTACTGTCGTAAAGTACAGTAGAGTTGCTTTTGTCCGCCTTGCATACAATTAGGCTAGGGTCCGATTTGAGCTTACGTAGCTCCTTAATTTCAGAAACCATTAAATTTGGTTTAAGCAAAGTTTTGGCTTTTTTTAGTTTAGAGATGGCAACACTGCGGATTTCGGCCCGATTTGGACAGAATAAGAGACCTGATTCGAGTTTGGCGCAAAATTTCGGAACTACAGAGTGGATTGAGGGGGTGGGAACAAATTTAAGGTCCTTCTTTAAAAGGCTGGTGGCGTGACTGTCTAGGTGGTGAGGATTCTGTTAGCGGTAGTCAACCACCGTGAATGGACAACTGGCCCCGGTTTTAGACGAGCCAGATTGGAAGATCAGTCTCCAGATGATATAGCTTGACACATGTCGTGCAAATATTTTTGATCTCTGCTCAAATCTTTAGCACTCTCAACATCAACTTTGGGGAAGTTATCAAGTGGAATAGGTGTAAAAGACACTACTGGTTTGTTTTCACTGGATTGGATTGCTTTGCCAATGGTTCCAGAAAAACCTTTGCGGCCTTGCGTTACACAATCGAGCTTCTGCAAAAGATGCCTCAATGGCAGTTCATTTGCGTGTAACATGCATATTATCCATTGTAGTGGCCTGCCTAATTTCACTTCCAATAGACGAATAACACCACCCAGTGCCTCAGTAGTCACATTAGTTCCATCGCAGCCTACTGCAACTAGATCATTGAGTTCAATGTCTCTATTTTCAAAAAACCTCAATTATTCCTCTAGTTATTGTTTGCGAGTCACCAGAGGGTGGATTCAAGTGACCAATGTATTTCGAGTTGGGCTCTGATACCAGAGTAATGGGTTCTTCTGTGATTGTAGTAGGGTAGTACTTTGTTCCCTTCTTTATTTGTGCCTTGGTGCGGTCTTTTCTACAGTCAAAGTACAATCCTTTTACACGATCAGTCAAATCTGTTTACAAAATTTTTCTGAGCGTTTTGCGTTCTCTTCGAAGTTTGCTTCTATCAATCACTTGTGAACTGTCATCTTCGTGTATTATTCCAACATCTTTCAAAACAGCACTTGTTATTGCAGAGAAGCTATGATCAGATATGCCGTATCTGTCACACTCTCTGGCTAGATTTGGAAGTTCTGTACGCATCCAGGACGCAGAAGGCAATTCCAGTGTGGATGCAATATTACTCATTTCAGATGGGATTAGGAACTCGGAAGCGGAAGACGACGCTGTCATCAGAACAGACTCAACACCAATTTCACATGTATCGTCAGTATCACAGTCTAACTTAGTCTCAGTATCATCCAACATATCAATATCAGATTCATAAAGGTTGACTTCAGAATTAGATGGTCCGAGAACAGGGTTGCAAGTAGCTTTGGCCAAACGTTCTTTTTCTTTTTCATTTCGTTGTTCCCTTTCTTGACGTTTCTTGGTTGTATTTGCATCAATTGTGCCAATCATCATATTTCTGGAACTTATTTGATCGAGTATGAATACCTTTTCCTCTTTAGGCACTTTCTTTGCTTTCTCACATTGGCACAAGGACATGACAGTTGAGATTTTGCCTCTTTGAAGAAGTCTTGAAGCTTTGCTAAATATTTAAAATCATTTTGCCTACCCTTGTAGGGCTTCAGTAAATTACGGTACTTGCTGTGGTACAACTTTATCTTCTCCACTAAACTTTTGTGGGAAATAATTGTTATAGAAGCTTTGCGCCATAAACACTCAATTCCACACGTGACATGTTCTGCAACATCCGTAACTGTACGATCCTTTGCAGCAGGTTTATCTGGTTTCGTTTCCCCTCGAATGTACAGAAAATACTTCATGATGTCAGCATTTGTTGGCAGCACTGTTTCAGGCAGTTTTGCTGGAGCACCAAAAACAGGACATTTGCTCACTTGTCTTGTTTTGGGTTTGACTGACATTTTTCCCACCATAGTTATCAGTTACTGTGTTTCTGTTCACTCGCTGTTCTCAGTTCTGTCCAGCTCAGCATTCAATCTAAAACCCAAAAAAACCTATAAACGTGATGTAGGTCAGGCACAGTAGTGGAAAACAAACAAAAACTAGACAAAAGAGTACCGCCCAAAAGGATTTCGCGCCCAACACGTTTGTTGGTGCTCGATTTTACTGGAAACCGGGCTACAAGGCCAGCGGCCCCAGATTCACGCTCACAAACGCAGAACCAACGCCAAAGATAGCTTGGTAGGCGTTTTTGTTGTCTTGTGGCAATGGGGCATGAGTGAGTTCATCTGCTTTACATTGTGTAATGTTCCAATTTTTGGTGATTCTTGGGATTCCTTGGGGCACCTCTTAATGTAGTCCCAGGTCAACAATTTTTTTGGGGGTGCAATATTGATTCTGTAAGTCATCTTCTAGGTCATCGCCGATTTTAAATTCCAATGTGGTGACTTACAGAAAATTGAGAGAAAAACGTCAAATTTTCATAGAATTTACAAACTTTGGACCCCTTGGGGCACCTCTGAAAATTGTTTGCTTTTGTGAGAGTGAAACTGAAGCCAAAAGGCAACTTTTCCGCACCTAGCCGATTCGAAATAAAAAAAAAGTGTTTTTCACTCCACCCTAGTGTGTACAGTCGTGTGAGCAGAACTTGTGTACTGTAACTACGGCTTCGTTGGAACTACGACTGCGCAATTTACATTGAGAGTATCACCACCACCAAGCTTGCATGGAACTAAGACTTAACCGTTCATCACCGTGGTTGTCCGTGTACAGTATGTTGTTGGCTAAGGTGCAACTTTTAGGCCTACTAGAGAAACATACCATAGGAGGTTGTAGATGATTTTTTCCACCTATTGGATCCTAGGGTCACGGTATCTGCACATTGTCATGTACTGTCTTCAACGAGTCAACAAACACACCTTAGATTGCTTGAATAAATGATAGAGGGCACACTAGGAAATGGAACACACGAACTTTTGTTTATGTTTATAGTCATTTTTCAGGATTAGAGGATAATTAGGAATTTGAAAATAAATTCTGCTATAAATTCTTACAACGTCATTTATGTGTTAGTCTTATGGTACGCCTCTTGCTGGCCTTGTAAGATGCTGGAACTCGAAAATTCGTTAGGCAAACACTTGATCATACATTAAGTCTTTTATTACAATGTTGTGTTACCACTACGAGCAACGATCGCATGGAGGAATAGGTACAAATTTTCCGTCTTGTAATTCCTTAAAGGGATAATACATGATTGGCTTTCCCAGGCATAGCCTACATAAGTTATGTAAATGTATTCGTGATGTTAGTTATGGAGCACCATGCCAAAAGATTCGTTCCATCTATTCGTAGCATTTCGTTACTTCTAGGTTGATGTAATTGTTTTGCCATTGTAGTCCGTTGCATAGTAGATATCTTGTATCTAACACCAGTAATACAATAGCGATGATTTTCTAGGTATGATAGTTTCACTCGAATATTCATCTAGACATCAATCTCGAATCAACCTGGTTATTCTCTGAAAACCCCATGAAGATAATATAGGAAAAGGTTAGTGAGTAAATATACCCGTTCAATAATAAAATTTAAATTGAACAGTAAATTATTTTAAAATATATTTTTTTTAGTTTCTGTTGCTTGGAAAAAGCGTCCCATAGAGTAATGTAGGAGTTAATAGATAACCAACCTCAAAGTTTTGCCGACAGTAATTTTACCAACATGATTAGTTTACCGAAAATTATTTTACAAACAGTTACTTTTCCGATGCGATCATTATAATGGCAAGACTGTTTTGCCAACAGCTGTTTTACCGGCAAGAACAATTTATCAACAATCATTATACTGACCGTTAACGTTTAAATCAATGGCTAAAAATAAACGAAAAGCATGGTACTTTGATTAAAAAATCCTAACTAAAAGGTAAAAAACTTAAAAAGCAGCTGAAACTCAAAGCCCAATGTAATCAAATGAAGTGTTGTGACCTATACCACGCAAGATACTCTAAACAGGCAATTTCTGTGGTCACCGTGTGAATGCCAACATGTGGGCGTACAAGTAAAATTTCCCAATGTCGTGCCAAGCTTCTAATTTTATTATGCATCCATGTATTGCATCATGCATGTTGAAAGTTACTGATCGAATAACGGCAGGAAACTGTGGACAACCCAAAACATACTTACTTTTTAATCATAAAATTTTTCACCTTTTCAAACTCGGTAAGTTTTCAAATTTAAAACTTTTAATTATGCTACAGCAAAATTTAAACTACTGTCGGTAAAATGATCGAGTTGGTAAAGCAAATGTTGGTAAAATGATTGAATCAGTAAAGTAAGTGTCAATAGAAATGACCATGTCGATAAAATAATTGTTTTTTAAATGAGTATCAGTAAAACAACTGTCTGAAAAATGATTGGTACCTACCTTAAAAAGCTTTTCGAGTTTAGGAAAAGCTCCACTGGCAAACAGTAACCACCCCATATTCAACCCCACACAAATAAGTTTTAGATGATGCCTGCTATACTACTCCCAGTGAAGTAATCTAACCCATGAACTACGCTGATCAAGTTGGAACCAGTCTGAACTATTTCGAATGAGTCTGACATCCTTTTACAGTGAACCAATACAACTCAACTTTGCAGTTCTACCAGTAACCAGTGAATTTTCAACCTGACCGACAAGTCATAACCAATAACAATTTTTATCTGCTGATAACCTATAGCAACCCATTTGATTTATGGTTAATGTTAAACCTAAAAAGTAATGTTTTTTTCTAATATTTTTTCAACGGAAAAAAGCTAATCTGCTTGTAAACTACTGCAGCAATCTCTTTGACATTTTTTAGGCTTAACAAGGGACTGCAGTTATGAAACAAAACTAGAATCATGACTCTGAGTTGATATTAGGCACAGAAAAAAATTTTCAAAGCATCACGACCAAGAACAGAGACAATTGATCATGTAAACCATTATTTCTCTTACTTTGGCTGCTTGTAGCTGAATAATCCTAGTTCAGAATATACCTGAGCCAACACACATCATTAAAAAAAATCAAGGTAATCACACGCAATGTGATCACGGAGATATCTTGAAACAATTAAAGACCATAAAATTTGCATGTATTATTATTGGTGGGAGGAGGGTTACAAAAAAATTTTAAAAAATGTAACAGATCAAATTTGTAGCACTTGGGAAACATATCCACCAAGTTTAATCCTAAATGGTTGATTAGATTAGAATTTTACTTTTTAGGGTTAACCCCCGACCTTAAAACATTGATTTTTTTTTAGATATTGACATTTCAAAATGGGAGAGAACCTAGTTCTTTTAAATCCCTAAATTCTACCAAAAGTAACAATACGTACTTTACTCAATTTTTTTAATTGGTTCCACTATCTGTCTTACTTCCAGCTAATTTTTTGTAACAGATTTGAGACATGCATATGCCAGGTAGGATGAGGTATTTCATTTTCATCATATACACATTTTTTAAATTATATTTGTTTTTTTTTATGTATAAGAAAATGTATAAATAAAATAAGTATGCCAGTAAATAAATTTGGACAGTCTTTGAAGTGAGTGGAGAAAGAGAGAGATGAAAAGAGTTCTGGGAGTAGGGTATATTTCAGATTTGAAGATCACAACATGCAGAATAAATGCTTAACTAAAGTCCTAGCTTCTATAGAGCCTGAAGATGCCAACAAGTAACATCTTCTCAGTTGGTTGACTTAGAAACCAACATAAAGAGATTTAAATGCGACGTGAAGAAAGATGCAGACGGAAAATTTAGTGCAAAAAATAAATGCATTAAAGATGTTGTTTCTCCCTTGCAATATGTAGACGCAGCTACCACAATGGATTACCTTGCGAAATAATCAATTACCTAAACTTGCTGCTGGTATAGACCCCCAAGAGACGGCAACCATTTCCCAGTAAATCAGTTTAGACATCGATAGGACAGAACTTCAATTTGTTTTCCAAGGGACATCCGACGGGCATTACAGCACAAAAATAAACACATTAAAGACGCCATTTCCAGTGCCCGAGCAAGGCGCTTGAGCGCCTGGGGCCATTAGCTCATTCAGCTCCCGTGGCTAGTAACTCATTGAGCACCCGCTTTATCGCTATTGTACAGCAGTGTAACCTACTCTGCCACACCTACCCAAAGGAACCCATCACGGTACCACAGAGATAATGTCAACACACTGAAAACACCGTCACGAATCTGACATGAAGGGGTGAGGTAGGTAGGCGCGAGACAAAAATATTTTTTTAGATTTCAAGGATTACAATTTATTGTATTTAGTTTATGGTAGAGGCGCCCTCTGACTGGCCAGAAAAGCTCACAAGAACATATGAATTGGGCATGAAATACTTTATTTTCGACTCAGAATTTGGGGTATTTCCACAATAAAAATGTTAAAACATTAAAAAAGGTGGGAGCTGCCTGAAATTATACAGCAGCCATACAGCATCCATATTGGATGATTTTCCAACATGGTGGTTGTGTGAAATCCAAAATTTGTGGCAGCTCCCACTTTTTTTTAGCGTTTTAACGTTTTTATTGTGAACAAATCACAAATAGCTGGCCAAAAATTAAGTAGTTATTGCCAAATTCATGTTCTTTTGAGTTTTCTGGTCAGTCAGTGGATACATTTATTATAAACTACTGCTGCAACTCACAAATTAATTTTTCAAGACCAATTGTATTGTGTGACCCGGACCACTGCACTGTGACTGAGGTTGGCGCTAATGACCAAGCTGTCGACGCGCCATTAAGCCTCATCTCCCCCCCCCCACCCCCAATTGTATTTAGGCTAACCTTTGCCAAAAGCGCATTTATTGAACAGCAATTTTTTTCAGTTTTGCTTCTTGGAGGATAGGGCAGCATTTTCGGCGCCCTTTCTCCTTTCATCACCCGGGGCGGCCGCCCCCTTTACCCCTCTCGCTCCGGCACTGGTTGTTTCTCCTCACAGCTTACAGTCTTGGTCAATAAGGACTACGTCGATTCAAAGTTCGTGATGGAATCCCAAATTCACATTCTTTCCTAATCTAAATACTTGAAAATCTTAAGATTGTGGTCGTTGAATCCTGTCACATTATCATTGTCATTATCATTGGCTTTAGCAGCGGCTGTAAGTGCTAAGTTGTTATTGCTCACCTAGACAATGTCAGATCGTGTCTACTGCCTGCCATACACTATCTTGTCTTAATTCTGGAAAAATCCTAAGACATGTTTTAACGGAATGGCGAAAGAAAAAACTCCTCTTTGGAATTGGTTGTGTCATCACGCAATTTAAAACCCAGGTTGTCCATTTATTATTAGAACCTACAGATTCGGGACTACCTAGTGCCCAACAGTCACCGAGCAACAACACTTGATTGCTCGAGCCGTATGTGAGCAAGGCTTTCATGTTGCTCCCATAAAACCGGGAATATTCAATTCGTCCACTGGCTTGTCCCCCAAGTAATCTGTAACGATGGAAAACAAGTACATCGGGGCATTGTTGAAGAGTATGAAAAGGGAGCTTTCGTAAAATTATTCTTGTCAATACTGAGCTATTTACCTTTATTCCGTTGGCAATGTGCAGAAATCTTGGGTTCCTATGATAATTCTAATTTCCGAATTCATGTTGTTGAGGTTAAGTGCTGACTATGGGGGATTACAGTCATGATAAGAATAGCTCTCTGCGGATGAACCGTACTGTAAGGACTTGTTTATATTTAGGTAATATCCTATCAAACTCATCTTCTACCTCTAATCAGATATTTAACAAAAGTTCTGTTTTTACATTAATTGTGTGCCCTTCTTATTACGATTAAATCCGTTTCACGTTATTCATTTTTTCTGCCAAATACTAACATTCTACTTTTTTTGTATAAAAATTACTGTTTCTATTTCAAATGGAGTTTTACGGTGAGCATCTCTCCATTCAGATTCAGTATTTCGTCGTCATGAGAAGTTAACTAAATACAAATATTTCTGATTTTTGTCCACAGTGACTGGAAAATACCATTTTAGGAGTGATTATAATCTTAAAACGAAGGGGTACACCGGGATAGCGAGAGTATATGCACGTTTGAATGTAGGTATTGACATAGGACGAGCCAATTTAATTAGTGCTAACGAATATTGTGTTAATCCCCGAAATATCGATAGATTTTTGTCTTGCTGATATTTACTACAATGTAGGAATCCCATCACCGAGCCTAAACTTTTGTCTCCCGTAATCTAAATTCCATAAATCGGATTGTTGATGACCAAATTAATTGTTTTAGTGTTATGGTCCAGTTCTACAACATAGCTTCTTTTTCATGGCCATTTCGTTCTAAAGCAGTTTGAATAAAATTGTTCAAATCCGAAATTTCGTAAGTCGCGGGAATGCCTTCACCTTAGTCCAGCTCGCCCCACCATTCACCTTGTACGAAATGTTGTTATTACCCCGGTGCACACTGTAATATGCCATAATAAAAATGCAAGCTAGTCTAGATGTAGGTATGTAGGTGTTTTTAAGTTGCAGCTTAGCTCCACACCCACTCCAGTTAGAATGACTGAAATTGAGTTCATATTTATTTTTTTATATATATTTGACAGAAAATTGACCAAACTTGAGTCCATGACTGAATTTGTGAAAAAAATTTAACTGCTTAAAAAGCTACAGATCCTAACATTTCAAAATCAATAAACCTTAAAATATGAGAAAATCCTACTTTTGGACGGATTGAGTGCGGCATCCAAAGTGGAAAACCAAAGCCTGGTAAGACAATTCAAATTGACGCCATTCTGCTTACTGTTGAGATAAACAAGCGTTAATGTTCTTTATTCATGAAAAAATACAGTGCTGTGGTAGCATTACTGTTCTTCTATATAAACACAAACAGTAAAGCTACTACAACACTGTATTTTTTATTGTATAAGAACATTAAAACTCGTTATCTCACGTGGCTTGACACATATTTCCAGTAGGGTGTCCAAATTACACCCAGTAAACCTTAACGAAAATGTAAATTTAGTAAAAAATGTACAACAGTTAGCACAAACTTGCTAAATTCGAGTAAACCTGGACCGAAAATACAAGTGTATTATCGAGGTTTATTGAAGTGACATCACTAGACCGTACCTAGATGTCATGAGAGAACGTGACTTCCGGTTAGTAGAGTAAATCTTGACGTCATGAGATATCGTGGCTTCGGGTTAATAAAGTAAACCTAAACGTCGCTTCCGGTTTATTTAGCAACCCCTAACATCACTTCCGGTCGATAGATAAACCTTGACGTTATGACATCACGGTTTTTCCGGTCCACAAGGTACACCTTGACATCACTTCCGGTCAAATTTGAGGTGGCCAAATTTAACAGTGCTTCATGCTACCGGTTGGGATTGTCTGTGATCTTATCGTGAGTCGCCTCTAATCACATGTTTAGTGCTGGACAAGTTGGTAAGCATGTTACCCGCTTCGAGACAAAAACCCCGAGAAGCAACAATCATGGCTTTTACGATGGTGACCATTAATTTCTTAATAGATTAGTGTAGCTACACCATCTATCTTTAATATGGTTGTTTGGTTCTATAACCCATTATCTTGTGATTTATTATTCCTTGTTAAGTGGAGTTTGTTAAAAAACTAACCTAGCAACACTATCCTAAACTAAACCAACCAAACCTAAAAAAAAACTAATTACAGGGAAACGAACAAGTTTCATGAATTGCGTAGAGTACATTATGGGTTGAAAAAAAAAAAAAAGTCTACCATTATAATCGCTAGTGTACTTGTGAGAAGTTCCCATTAGCTTGAGTAGCATAGTCTGAGTAGCAACGATGTTTCAACGTGACAGCAAGGAAATACAGGCCACTAAAAATTTACTTAAGTAACCTCAGGATTTATCAGCTCGCTACTACTGCCGAGGTATGTTATAAAAAATAATAAGGAAACAATTTGATCCTATGCACCACTTTCACTGCTACCTGTCCCAGGTAGACCCAGGTAAGAACCTCACCACCTCCCTCAAACTTTCTGACAGAAATGTGCGTTATGGGGCCTATAGTGCCCAAAAATATGACAGATTATAATTGAGCCCAACGACACTCATCAGTGGTACGGGAACCTCACATGTAGAGGAAGTGGCGTTAGGAATTGCCACGACTACACCAGACTGAAGGACGGAAAAGCCAATGGCTCAACAAGAGATAAATAAATACAGATACAAACGTATTTACGTTGCCTTTTGGACTTATATGTCAGACTGCCTGAACGGGGAATCAAACCGGTTTTTCCGGTCCACAAGGTACACCTTGACATCACTGCCGGTCAAATTTGAGGTGGCCAAATTTAACAGTGCTTCATGCTACCGGTTGGGATTGTCTGTGATCTTATCGTGAGTCGCCTCTAATCACATGTTTAGTGCTGGACAAGTTGGTAGGCATGTTACCCGCTTCGAGACAAAATCCCCGGAACAATCCTAAGGCCGATATCTTACCGCTGAGCCGTACTGACACAGCCAAAAGGAAACGTCCATAGGCAGCACTTAACACGTGCTTATATAAACATATAAACATACACTATTCATGTATGCAACGTAAAAACTAGTGGATGTATTGTTCATGCAGATTGAGCGAAAAAGGTGAGCAAATTTCGAACAATTAATAATTACTAACAAAAAGTCGACCTGCTAATCTGCATAAATTTGTTGGCTTCTGCAATAAAAACTGTTTAAAATACGAGGAAAAATTTAAAAAATAGAAACAGAAAGGTTGTGGTAAGTATTTTCCAGTTATTTATTTCAGTTCTAAAGGAAAGAAGAAATAAAAATAAAAGCAAAAAAATCAGCAAGATCATAAATCAAATTTTTTTTAAAGTTTTTATCTGGTTTGCATAATTATGATTTTTATCGGGCGAAAAAATAATTTTGCCTCATTGGGATTAAAACGAGGTGGTCTTTGGGTTTTCTGTTAAAAGCATAACTATTGACTATATGACAAGCTGATTTCTTAGTATTCATTTAAATTTACCTTCAAGTCCACGTGTGTAGATGTGCCATGTATGAGAACCACACCATATTTCCCATCGTCCAGCAGCTCATCCACATTTGTGTATTGTTTTGGCTCAGTTTTAGTAGTTAAAGCTGCTGTTAGCATACTAGAGTAAGTTTTGGTAATCACAATGACGAAAAAGCAAAATATGAGAAATATTAGTTGCTTTGAACGATGATGTGTTAAATTTATAACGCCTGAAAGAATTGATTTAATTGCATATTAGGAAGGCAAGTTTTTTGTTACGTAATTTTTTTTTTGTAAAGTCATGTCGCTATATCTTCCACTGTATAGTCATTTTAATTAAATAATAACAAAAACTAAAACTGGTAAAGATGCTGCAAAGTAAAAATTGGTTTGGGCCTTCAAAGACATGATATGAAAGGACCAAAACATTCGCCAAGTTCTCTGCCACCGATTAACAGCCAAAAGGTTAATGAAAAAGCTGACCATTGCTACGCTGGATATTAATGTTCATGTTATTCATTTATTGTTTGGTTGGATGTAACCTGGTGAACGTTTTGGTCTTTTGATATCACTCCTTTGAAAGCCCAAGTCATTCTCTGATTGGCAGCCTCTTTGCCAGTTTTGGTTTTCAATGCGATTTGATACTTCTTTTTTTCAGTAGTAGTTATGCAAATAGTTAGACTAGCACCATTTTTTTTAAATTTACTAGGTGGTTTCTACTCTTCACTAATTTCTTAAGCTCTCTCCTGCAGTCCGAGTAACATGCTCAAAATGTGAACTCATAGGTATAGCCTAGCAAAATTGTCCATCTCCTTCCCGAGATAATCTTAGCAGTTTAAAAGAACGTAAATTCGACAATTTCCCTCTTTTTCATAGGTGGCAAGTTATTTATCATTGTACACGTCGATATGCAAACACGAATATTTTGCAGTTGTTGTGTTTTTAGTTTATTTGATATAAGTTGTGGCTCGTCAATGGTTATTTGTTAGAGTGTGCATGACTTTTTTGCAGTTGCAAGGGTTATAGCAGAGGAATGCTGCATGCACATTCATGTCTCCGAAATATCTCTTCGGGAAATTCTAAAAAATCGCTAAAATCATCAAAATTAAGCATCCGAGGAAAAAGATTCAAGATATAATCAATTTTAGTTTTGGAAAGGTAATCATTTTGATCTTATCCACGTTTTCGATTGGAGTGACCGTTTAGGCTGTACAGGCATTCTAATCAAAAGTTTTAAACTTGAGGACTATTTTTTTATAAAATGAAAATAGGGCTTCGAAATAAAGATTTAATCAAGTAATAGATGTTAAATTTTCTATGTGTAAAAAGAACACCGTCTATGTAATTACTGGTCAATGGGTTAAATATTGGAGCTACTTTTGATGAACAACCGTTTGATGAACAACCAAATGTCAATGATCATTCGTTTTACCGACTTCATTGGGAGGGTTTCAACAATCACTATTCATTGCACGCTTAAAAATGGACAGCATGATATGTTAGCCTTACTGCAAGGTACCAGTATCCTCAGACATAGTGTAGTCGAACATTAAGGGATTAAGAATCGGGCAGTTGTTTAATATATTCATCTAAGTATGACATTGCAGATACGCTTTTTTATTTGTATACCGTTCAAAACTTGATGAAGTTGAAATTACGTTTCAAAGTCAAGGGATTTCAGTTTCTTATATTACATGCTTCGTGCCACATTGCAAGTGGAGTAGGCAAAACCAAGAGTCGGACAGTTGAAGGTTTCTGCTTTGGAAATCACACAATGCAAAGTTCATTACACCAAAATTCTAAAAAATGTCTGGTGTATGTCTTGCCATTTTCAAAGCTGCTGCCTTAGTTACAGTTTTACTGGATGTATCCCAGGCTCTTAGCTCAAGTAAGTAAGGTAAAATACAATATTAAGTAAGTTACATACATACTCTACTTTTTCTACCTTTTTCGCGTTTTATTCACGTTTTT
>JAHWFP010168094.1:179-14872 GCA_023313725.1 Lithobius niger | reverse complement strand
CCACAAACTAAAATGCAATGACCTTCATTTATACCGATACCCTATTATCGTAGTTTTTAAACAATTCTCAAACTACAAACGCCTAAAATGAATTACATACCTTCCCAGAATGTCATTCTATCCCTGCAGCCTTTCATCGAAATTTTATCACTCCGAAAAGCTTCGAAAACACAAGCAACCTGGCTAGCGTGAAATACGGCGAAACGACGCTGCGGATCCTTCCTGCCCACTCCCCCACAAACGGACGCAAACGACTCGTCGGTCTACCAACCACCCACCCTCAGTAAACTAAAATGGAATGACCTTCAGTCATTTCGAGATATTTTCACAAAACACAAACACGTTTTAATTAAATACGAGTTAGCTTGACGTCCCAACCGTAATGTAAATAAGTTATTTATTAAGAAACTATTGGTTATCGATTTTTAAACCGCGGCTGCGATGATTTGGCCGCTTGACATGCAAATACGTCGAGGGGGCGCCCCCGAGACGATCTGCATGTCGAGCGGCCAATTCATCGCAGCCGTGGTTTAAAAATCGATAACCAATAGTTTTTAACCAATAACTATTACTTACCCTATCTTTGTGAACTGCCACCAATGACGAGGGGCCAGCAGAAGTAATAATAAAAAAATTCCGTCATTAACACTGCTCACGTGTCATCTTTAGCAGTTCACATTATTGGCTCCATTGTGCTTCTACGTTAATTTCATTTCTCTCCTATTAATATATTCTACTGACTTTGTTTCTGCATCTGCGAGCAGTTGTGAACAGATGAAACTACGGTTTTTGGTGTCTACCAATGAGCTCTTTAATTTATTATATATAAAATGAGCCAAATCACCTCCAATAAATAACCAAATCACGTTAATGCGTTGTTAATACCGTGCATTCTAAGAACTGCTTGAGAATTGGAATACAAAACTCAGCGCAACACGGGTCACTAATAAATTGGTGCGTTAATTTTAAAATATATTGTTGCAGTGACTGTTTAGCACTGCAACTCTTGTCCCATACCATTTATGCAGTGGGCATCAAAATAATCATCGAAGACAGTTGTCACTTTTCCATAATTCCTTTCAATATTGCGCGTAATACAGCGGCTAATAATACAGAAATGTTACTGCCGAGGGCCATATCAGTTTACGTATCAATGCGCCGTGATCTGTCCTTGTGGTGACATTTGCCACCGGGTGTCTCGATGTCTATGCTAGAGAAGATTCCTCAGTTTTCCTCATTCTTTCTTTCAGGATAAAACAATGATGGTAGTCATGCATGACAAAGTTCCTAACTTGAAATTTTCGTAACAATCTTCTGAATTTAAATTTACAGACATGCATGCCAACTTCCTTTGTGTCATTAGTCGTGGATCTCCGTGAAAGGTCTCTCCATTCGCTACAAATGCCTCTGTTTAGCACTTTCACGGTGACTGCGTGATCGCGTTTAGCCATTTTCACTCCTGCAGAGATTTGTCATTTTCTCCTCTATTTTCTGTAGTATAGAGCAGTGACACGACGTAGTATTATTGTATGTAACTCTATGCTGGGGCCTTAATGGGTTAGCTGCAAGGGGCACTGCAGAGAGAAACAGAAGGGCGTCATACGGAAGCCGATGCTGTTAAAAGTGATTTCTTAGACCTAAAACGGGCGATTTTTGTTGTGGGAGAAAACGAACGTTATTTTAAGCCTAAGAAATCCGCTCTTCCGTTGTTTTTCCATCCATTTTTATATAGTGCACCTTGTAGTTATGCCCTCCAGAACCCATACTGGTGCCAATCTGGTGCCAATATGGTGGCAAATGTCACTGCTCTAGTGCCTGAGCTTCATCTACACTTGCGTAGATGTCACTATCTGAAAGGCCAGTGAATATGACACACAACTGATTATGTTCAGGATTAGAAGGACTGTGTGCTCTTAGGCACTGAATAATCTTTGTCATGTCTTGTAAATCTCTGAACATTCTGGCAGAGTGACAAATTCTTTACGCTATTGCTCATCAGTTCAGTGTTTCTTTGTAATGGTACAGCTAGTCATAGAAACTGCAGTACAAGCAGGTTGACTCAAAATCCATGAGGCACGTTGGCCATATATGTCATTCCTCCACCATGGGTCGTCCTTTCGTTGACTTAATGAGTTTGTTTAATGAAAATTTCAGTCCAGATGCAGCTGCCCTCGTTCTGTCATGCCGCCTTAATGTAACGTCACCTTTAGATAACAGTGAATGTTTGAGCGTGTGTGTGTTCTAAATCTCTCATGTTCAGAAGGTTTATTCTTTGCACAGTTGCTATAATTGTTATGGCCAGATCTTGCAAAAGACGGCCATATATTTTCCACAGCAGTCAAATGCTTCTCAACATTTCCAGTCCGGTCAGCCCAGATGAATGCTTTTGCTATATTAATCGTTATCGTATAGCAACCGTTTTCGCAGTTGGGCTTTGATGACATAATTAGGTTTTCTTTTACTTAAATTGTCTGAAAGTTAATAACAGTTGAATCCTTTACATCATCTGTTGTTATTGTTTTCATACAAGTCATCAAACAATTTAATCACATCCAATTTTTTCTGATGATTTTCATTGATGACCTATACACGTCAGTGTTTGAATCTTCATTTGACTCATTTTTAACTGCGTATGCATTTTATGCATGAAGCAGTTTTTGAAATGCAGTCGGGTGTTGAGTCGTGGCTATTGGCTAATGACGTCACGTCCCACTCGAGTCGTTCATTCGAACGGGTCATGCGTATCATTTATTATCGTCAGGCCTGAAGTGCCTGTAATATCGTCGATTAACCACGATTTTTGACGAGAACACGTGCCAGCAAATTGTAGGCTTCGGTATTGAACAGTTTATGATTAAATCGTTTGCAAATGAATGGGGCTAGGTCCTTGACCAAGAATTTTTGCCAATTATGCTTCCGTATGAAAAAGAAGTGGAACCCAAATTGGACTAGTTAGTTTTACGCTTTGGAAAACTGAGTCCATCGGTCGTTCTTCTTTGGGCGAACCGATAAAAAAAAATGGCTACTTTGTGCTTTGCCGGTAACTGTCCCAGTATTCTACGCATATTGACGATACGGGTAGTTATGTTGAACAAATAGCGGCTCCTGCTAATCCTGATAATCGTTGTACAATCGGTTGAAGTTATCGGAATATTATTTAGTGTAACAGTTGTGTAGTATCAATTCGACAAACATGTGAGTCCGCATCGCGAGCCACGGGATAGTGCGTAGTTAGGAGCGTATAGCTGTAGTACGGAAGATCCCCGATATTTTTCTGGTACGATGACGGATTCGGAAGGCAGTGCTACATAATAAGAATCCCAAATTCATTCCACGATCACTTTTGATAGAAAAATAAACAATAGAGAGCTTTGTCTTTCGCATGTGAAAATAATTTAGCTGTAGATGAAAATTAGAAATTGGCTGGTCATTAATGTAACTCTTCTCGAATCGCACACTTTTTTACTTAACTGAAAAGCTAACATGCATTATGTTTGAATAACGAATGCAATATACAGGATTGCTCATGCTACCCCCCCCCCCCCCCCCACAAAGAAAGCTACCAAACGAGTGACTTCTTCCTCTCCCCTCAACTTTGCCAACAGTTACACACAGACAGGGGTGGTTTGTTACAGACATACTTTTCATTTGGCCTCTGGTAAGGTGGTGGTGATGATGGTGGGGTGTCAGCCGATTGCCTTGAGGTCTATACTGGGATCAACGGATTTAAGGGTAAATTTTTTTTACCACAAGCCAAGCTGTGCCAAAATATTATTAATTTTTTTATTCGTTTACATTTTGTTTTATAAATTTAAGTATTTCCGACCGAGGTCCATTTTTCAGAATGAGATGTTTTCTTGGGTGTGATGGTGGAATGGTGTTTGTTGTCCTCCCCCCCCCCTCCAAAAAAAATCAACCGTGGTCGTATTGCATGCCTGAATGTTTAGACCTATTTGGTAGATTTGTATTACTGGAACCTATGTCGCTCTTGTATTTAATTTAATAGCATTGGTTATGATGGCTTCTACGTGTAGCGACTGTGTCCTCCGTTCTTCAACGGCCGCTTTACCTGTCTCAACCACTGTTCCCCATTATGAGCCGTGAGCTCATGATTTTTTTAGCATAAGCAGTTATTGTATTTATTTAAATTCTTGTTATTTATTGGCATTCTATGTAAAGCATCTGGCATAAGGAAAAGTTGAAGAGATGCATACAGTAACACTGAACCCTATACCAACGAGAGCTGGCAAAGGCCTTTCGGGAGGCGAGCCATGTGAGGGTGGAGAGTCTCACCCTCACATGCTTCCCCCCTCTCAGTAGAACGTCGCAAGGGTCCCAAGAGCACAACCTATAAAAACGAAAGCACCTTAGAACTAATATGATTTGCTAAATTCCACAATCTTCATTCATTAACACATTTCCTGTCGTATTGCGTATTTACAGACGGTGTTGCAGAAAACGGTGTTGCAGTCCTCCACATGAGCACTCAACATAGGATTGACTGGAAAAATACAACTGTTCTATGGTGTTCAAAACATGACAGGCATCCACGAGGGCTAGAATCCCTGGCGATTCAAGCTCACATCGAAAAGCAGAAGCCACTAATGAATATACAGGCTCCCTCAACTCCAGCGATTAAATATATCGTGCGGGACGACCTGAGAAATCGTCTGCTTGACAAGTGGGACAAGGCTGACGGATACAGTAGGCTCCGTGCCAGTCCGAATTCAAATTGCAGCATGAGCAACGATGCAAACAGCAAAACAAAAAAAAACAGCACATCACCTGATGAAGACAGTCGAAGCGTATTCCAACACCTTCTAAGGACTGTCGAAAATTCGCAAATACGAAGTATTTGTATTCCTGTTGTGAGAATGAGTGTTTTAAACGAACCTGTTTAAAATATCCTAAGCATGTCCATATCATACCATTAGAGAGCTCGCAGGCGTATTTTGAAATCTAAAATCGCCATACACTTTTCGCCACTACACCTTACCACTTCACTTTTAAGTTAAACAATTTTAGTTAGGATTGATGGAAAGAATACATCCCCACCTTTCAAATTATCCTAAGCATATCCATACCGTACCATTACAGAGCTTGCAATACCATTCTGAAATCGAAAATCTCCTTCGCTGCTACGCCATTACCACTTCACCCATATGGCCGTAGGGCAGTGCCTAACTATAAGCTAAACAATTTTGGTTAGGATTGATGAAACAAGTATATCTTCGTCTTTTACAATATCCTAAGCATGACCATTTGGGGCTACTAGAGTCGCAAAAGCATTTTGAAACCGAAAATCACTATCAAGCAGTAACCGCCAAACCGTCACTTTACAAAATAGGACCACATTTATGTAAAATTTGAT
The DNA here is from genome assembly GCA_023313725.1 of Lithobius niger. Taxonomy (NCBI): domain Eukaryota; kingdom Metazoa; phylum Arthropoda; class Chilopoda; order Lithobiomorpha; family Lithobiidae; genus Lithobius; species Lithobius niger. The sequence goes on along the minus strand of JAHWFP010168094.1, from coordinate 9,501 downwards.
GCTCCACAACTTTGTTCCCGTACATTACGGTCGCAGAATGCACGGTTTCACTTTATAAAGTAAGGCATAATCTTTCAGAGAAACCAAACTTTCTACTGCTTTTGTTGACATTTGTGGCTGATGTAGTGCTATTCAACAAATATCACAGAGCTGCCGATTCCCTTTGACTCTTGAAATAGTAAACCACGTTCCAAGTAATGCTGCATGTTTGACAACGGAGAGTTTGCCCTCTGCTGAAACGAAATTCCACGGAAAGCGCCGCCATGCGATCTCGTTGCTGTGGTGATTTTGCCATCGAGTCATAACGGCAAGGTGCACCTATTTTCCTGGAATGACTAGTCCGTAAAATGATCATATAAGAGAGACTTCTCTGGTAGGGCAAAGTATAGTTAATACCAGATTATTTTTTCGCAGCTCGCTCGTAATACGGTAGTAGTAAGTTGCCGCACGACCAAATGGTGCCATGTGGAATTACGCGTACATTTTCTAGTAATAATGCTTTGTTTTTTTATAATTTTGCTGTAGCGAGTTTTCATGAAGCAAAGATACTTTCTAACGCAAACTAAGTACACTACGCTAAATAATTTTCCCTGAGGAACAGTGTTCAGAATATCTCAAGTATATACCCATGACATACTCGGTGAGATCTGCTGAACTAGTAGTCTTTTCCCTCGTTATCTACATAGGAGGATCCTGCATTCTTCATATAGTTATCCTGCATTCTTCCCTAGTTATCTTCGTAGGAGGATCCTGCATTCGTTAGTGGCACAGCCCCGTATGCAGGAGGGTGTCGCTTGGGTCGCAAGACCCCCATCCCTCATACCCCCCCACCCACCCAAAGTTGTCATTAGTTGCCAAGCTAATCCCACCGAGTATTAAATCAAAGGTTAAGTCAAAAACCTGACCATTGCAATCCTCACCGTACCAATGGTTGAAATATTTCATTCAACGTCTGAAGTAATAGTCGGTGGGATTAGCTTGGCAACTTGGTGGCATCTATTTTTGTTCTGATATCACTACTTTGATTGGCTGAAACTTGGGCGAGTTCTCTCACCCTTGTGGGTTTTGTTTCAGATATCTCTTCTTTTGGTTATTATTATTTTTTTTTTTTTGCATTTTATTTTTGTAAACTCCACAAAGTGTTCCACACCAGACAATGCGACGTTGTGTTAATGTCGTCATTTGTGTGAATGATTTGCCTTAAGAAATAAAACCAGATTTCCCTTTATCGCCAACGCGCGTTTTCGGAAAATTAATTTCACAACATCCAAAGAATTACACAGACTCTTAAGCATTTGGTGCGTGCAGAATATCGCTGTAAACTGTTAGGGCGGGTTTATGCAACAACTCGCTTTTGCATTCTCGTAGCGAGAATTGGCAAAGTTGTCGTTGCCATGGTAATAACGCTATCTGGATTAAGCTAAATCCGACGTCGTTTGAGTAAATGCTTTAAGTCTTATAATCCGTGACAATATGATAAAGAATTCCTCCTGACGAAATGTACACAGTCGCTTCTAAACTCGCACTATTAAGTGTCTTCATTGCGAGTCGACATGGCTAAAACGCTGCCATATTGGAATTTCAGACGAGAATGCTGCGAGAATGCAAAAGCGAGTTGTTGCGTAAACCCGCCCTTATGAACACCATCGTCGTTAACGTTAAATGAATCAGCGCTGTCGTCACCGTTTGTGAATCAGTTTTAGTAATCATTACTATAATTGATTACGATTACATTACAACAACAACAACCAAAAAATTAAGAAAAGTAAGCACATTCGATTTAGTAAATGATCCATTAATCATGGTTGGCCCACAGCATCTTTGTAACTGTCATGAGAACATTCATCTGGGATACTCATTCAGATCTAGCTGGTCTTTAATGGAAGTAAGTATTATCTCTCAAGCAGTGATTCACATTTTCTATTGAACGGAAGAAAAAGATGCCTACGACGACTGTTTTGGAGTGTAAGCAGAAATCTTAATGCAAATGGTGCGGGTGGTTTTACTTCCAGGTTTGCAGTACTCACGCAGAAGGTGCCTCAGAGTTGGGAAGTGCCTCAAAGTTGGGAGACAGCTATCCTACCGGTGGTGGTGGTAAAAGTTCCCTTAGTAATGATGAAGCCAAAATAATTACATCAGCGCCGCAGCCCATAGACGGATGACGTTCCGTGAGTATTACAAATTTCTTGCCTGATTTTCAAAGAACTACGGTACAGTGTTTCGTACACGAACCAAGTGGTTTAGCCTGTGAATTTAAAGAATTAATAAAGAATAAATCACAAGGTAAAAGGTAAATGAAGCAAACAGTCTGCATTAAAGACTGGCTTTGTAAGGACACAAGGTGCACTAATCTGATGAGAAAGAAAGAAAATACGACTGCCTCGACTGGGATTCGAACCACTGCGCTACCAGGGCAGATACTGGCTACAGGCTCCAGCCGAGTTAAGTAGCTGTTCAGTCTTTCTCAGTGATAACCTAGAGGTCACAAACATCCACAAGGAGGGAAAGCAACATTGCTTCTTGGCATTCACACTATAAATAATGCATTAATAAAGAATAAATTACAAGGTAAAGGGTAAACGAATCAAACAGTGTGCATTAAAGAGTGGCCTTGTGAGTAAAGAAGATACACTAATCTGAGAAAGAAAGCGTAGTGGCTAGAGTGCCCGGCTTAGTTAGTGGGAAGTCGTGGGTTCGATTCCCAGTCGGGACAGTTGTCTTTTCTTTCTTTCTCAGATTAGTGTATCTTGTTTACTCACAAGGCCATTCTTTAATGCAGACCGTTTCCTACGTTTAAATAATTACTTTACCCTACATGCACAAAACACTAGGTGGAGAACTAGTCAGAACCGTGGCCGTTCCCTGGGTTGCCTGCGGTGGTGTTTCTCAATTTTCCGTCTCGGATTTATGTAAATTCCGAATATCTGATGACTCCGCACCTCCAACCCCTGCCTTTTAAGGTGATGAAAAAATATCTTGACCCCGTCGGTAAGTTCAAAAAAAAATTTGCTTCACAGTTGAAAAGTATGTTTTCCTGTGTCAAATTTTGCTGCTTGCAGAAAATTTCCTATAGATAAATGACATTCACAAGTAACAGTCTGCATTCACAGGCCAGCAATTTTATGGAAACCACGTCACACTTCACAAGGATACTTTAAAACAGAGGTCCTCAAACTTTTCGAACTGAGGGCCATATGCCACAGTTGCTTATCTTTCACGGGCCGAATTTTTCCTCGTATGTGTTCCAGTGGTGCCATTCTGCCCCCCCCCCCTCCCCCACCCGGGTATAGTGAGGAGTAACCTTGCCCCAATACTAAACACTGGTTATGTTGTGTTTTGTAAATTAAGATAACTGTATTTTTCCTCCCTGCACTCCAAAGTTACATTTGCTCCTCACTATACCCCCAGCCTCCATTGTTGGAAACTGTATGATTACGGCACTTCTCACTTGGCAATTAATCGATGTTGAGATTTAAAAGTGGAAACTCCAATGTGAAATGGTGCATGCTCATCAACCATTCTTGAACGAAGTCGAGATTTTCATAGTGTTGCGAGTTTAATTCCGGATTTCGACGTTGGAATTTTACCACCCCAGCAAGGTCACAACTGACGTCATTGTGAAATCTCCCAAGCCCGAAGTCCACCTGACGTCAAATTGTAATGTGCCATTGTCGAAATTAATACTCAATTGTAAGTTGATATAATCGATATCTGATCAATTGTTGTAACAAAACATAACATTGATTTGTCTGTACGTAATGCAATCAATTGTAACGCTCAAGCTCGCTTGATCATCCGTCGGGTGCTCCTAACAATTAGCTATTAACCTGAAATTCCATTTCCGGCTCCAACTCTCCAACTCCCCGCATCAAAAGGTAATTTCGGCCCTAATATTAGAATTTTTCCCCAATTTCCCCTATCCCCAACTTAAACTCAAACTTGATCCATCCTGTTGCTAGTTCACAACTGCAACCCCGTTGCTACTTAATTTAGCAGTCATCAACTTAACCAAATTTTCCCGAAACTTATAAATCTAAATTTCCCCAAGTAAGCCTAATGCCGTTGACATTCCATTTAAGGCCTTAAGCCTAGGTTAGTGTCGCCCAAGAATTTCAGGCGAGCCAGAGCATTCCATCGCTCCAATGTTAAATTAAACCAACACCAAATCTGAACCACGACTTCTAACCTTGATTCATCAGCTTAAGTAAATTTGGAATTCCTGCAATGTCATCACCAATACGTACGCCTACATATCCACACGAAGTAGCTTGTGGTTCGTTGGGACCGTTAATAATAACAGGTAATTCTTTATACAACACCTTTTGTCTATTTGGTTTATTAGAGTGCGACCCCCATGGAATGTCGTTTGGGTCATTCGGCACAGGTTGGGAACTGTACCAATGCGAACGTGGTTCGGACGCTGCCTCTCCAGCCACAGAAGAGCGTCCTATTCTCTTGGGAAATCTGGGGCTGTTGGATCTAACCCTTTAGTTGCAGAAGACATTTGGCTGACATTTTGACTAGCCGATTTACTAGCTACCCATGCAGCTCTGAGCTCAGGATGGGTAGTCCAGCAACGTTCTCCAATGTGCCCAACTTTGAAACAGACGTTGCAAGACACTCGTTGTCGTTGTTTCGGGCTATAACTCTTTTTTTTTGAGTTGTTTGTCGCATCAGAAGCGACCCTGGCTGAATCTAATGTAGTTTTCGGTTCAGTTGTTTGACTAGAGTTAAGTTTTGTTAAGAAGCTATTAATTCCTCCACTATTCTGCTTGAAAGCGTCAGCAAGAAGTTTAGTGTGATAACATTCTGAATTATCATGGCTGGTAGTATTATGGAAAGTACAGAACTTTTTCCTGAAAATAGGATTAGCAGGAGAAGCAGCGCCCGAGGAAAGTTGTGGAGCTGCTGCACCCGTCACAATCTGGCTAGTTTCAACAACATTTCTACACACAGAAATATTAGCAGTAGTATCAGAAGTGGGCGAACAACTTTTAGCACAAAACAATTCCATGTCACAACAGTGATTGAAAAATTCCGTTAATGTTGAAAATTCCTTATGCACAACAAATGGTCTCAATCTCATGTTGAGGTTTTGCTTTAATATGTATAGCTTTGCCTTAAACGTACATGAATCATCCAACTGATCTAAAATTTTAACACATTTTGCATAGAATGCAGTAAAATTTTCATTTTCACCCTGCTTTAATCTACGTAATGTTTCGACCAACCTTTCATTTTTTGTTTCAGGATGAAAAAAGGCTAAAAAGCTACTACAAAATTCCTGAAAATTTCCAAATGGTTGTTTAGCTTGTAACCAATCAGCAGCTTCGTTTTTTAAAGTGTACGGTATGCAACATGTTAAAAATTCTTGATCGTCGTAGGCACAAGCTAATTTTAAGCGTTGCAATTCCTTAATATAACTGCATGCTGAAGTAGAGCTTAAACTTCCCGAATACGTTGGTAGTTCGAGTGGTTTAAACTTTAACCTAAAATCTTTTGATTTTGTCGTGCAGGATTTATAATAATAATAATAATAATAATGTAATTTACCACTACTAAGTGGATGGCTGCCGGAAGGGGTGTGAGCCGCTAATACCGTACCATTTAAAAAAAAAAAAGACGAAGAGTGAGTCGTTCTAATGTACGTTAATTGTTGGAGGAGGAGGCTTGTGAACCGATCGTGAGGTAAGGACGAAGGTCCTCAGTCATGAGCTCCCGCCGGAATCCGGACTCAGTGTTTGCGCTCACAGTCCCAGAACGCAGAGCATTCCAGGCTTTTACCACGCGTATAGAGAAAAAATGTTTCCTGCAGTCAAGCCTTGAACCCTGGGTCGCAAGTTTCCAGGAATGGCCTCTAGTAACCTGCAAGAGGGGTGCCAGGTCAAAGAATGGCAAATCCACCTTAATCAGATTTCGCAATATTTTATAAGTAAGAATGAGATCAAAGCGCAATCTACGTAATTCAAGCAGCTCCAGCCCCGCTCGAGTGAGTCGTTCCATATGGTCCAATTCACGAAAGCCAGGGAGTCCCTTGGTAAATCGTCTCTGCACCGATTCAATTAGGTTAATATCCATAACAAGATACGGCGACCAAACTGGTGTCGAATATTCAAGAACTGGACGGACAAAGACCCTGAAAGCCCAAATCTTAGTATTTATGTCCCCAGACGTAAAACATCTGTTAACAACTAGTAATAAACAACTGTTAACATAAACATCTGTTAACATCTGTTAACATAAACATCTGTTAATAAACATCTGTTAACAACTGGTAATAAACATCTGTTTATTTTCACCTAAAGCAGTTGATCCGATTTGGTTACTATTAGCTGGCGAGTTCTCTACGTTACAAAAATAATTTTTCAATTCTGATTGCAACGTTTCTACAGTTAACGGAACATTTGCTTTCGGATCACTGATTTTTTTAAATGAAGGCTGAGTAACAAGTTCTTTGACCAAGGTTTCCTCGTGAACGATATTATTTGGAGTTATTGCCTTGGCTGCATTTTTCGGCATGCAATCAATTTTCGCTATAAGTTCTTTCAACAATTTTGTATGCTCCAAATTAGCAGCTTTAAGTTCAAGGCAAATGGATTGCTTGCTTAAAGAAACACTTGACTTAGAACTTGCACTATCCTTTTTGCTACTCTTTTTTGCTGAATGGAAAGTTTTAACATTTGTCTCCTCACGTAAGTCAACCTGCTCAACTACGTTTTCCAAAACTGGATCATTTTCTACTAAGTTTTCACTAAACTCTAAAGGATAATTAAACTTTTGAAACACTGACGTGTCACCTTGATTATGCTCTAATCGTTGTTCATAATGCTTAAATAATTTCAACTTTTCGTTTAAAAGATAATCTCTAATTTCTTCTCTTTGTAATTTTAAATTATATCCAGTTTTAGAATCAATACCTAACCTAGAGTCAGACAAACTTGGTGACTTATCTAAGCTGTAGGCTGTATTATTACTTACATCACAAATCCAATCTTGGCATCTTTGGCGCTGCGTTTTTGTCAAATTCTTCTCAATTCGTTCTTCTGTAACTTTAGATCGAACGGATACGGCTTCGGAACTGGAATCGTTGTCGTGATGAGATTTCGCTTCCTGGTCGAGTCGTGGTCCTGAAGCAGACGAGCGACTACCACGAGGGCATACCAAATTTTTACTCACTAATTAACGAGTTACGTAGCTTGTTCGTTGCGTTTAAAAGTTTTGCTTTGTGCATTCCTTTGCTTCCTGCGAGAGTGAACTCGATAGGCCTAGATGCTGCAATGGAAATTTGGTGGCAACCGGCCTTTAAGGGTTTAGATCAGGATAGGGGACCAGCGCTGTAGCGACATGATTAAGTTATGCTAGCGTAAATTTTGAGTCTGACAGTTTCTATTTAGTCAGTATTTATGGCAAACCCAACGTTTGGAGAGTTTTACTCGTGAGTGGAGTCTTGGACAGTGTATTTTGAGCATATTTCACTATTTTTTACAACTTCTGAACGTCCTGCAGATAAGTGAGTTGGAGCATTGCTTTCAAGCGCAGGTCGAGTAACTTGTGGTTTTTGAGAAATTTGAGAAATTTGAAAAATATGCATAACTTTAAAGAAGTAACAGCAAGCTCAAGGGGAAAGCATAGCAACATACATAAGTAAACTGAAGCATTTTTTACTGTACTGTGAATATGGAGCCATCTCTCCGACGAGTTACATGACCAATTTGTCGCTGTTATGTAGTTCAGACGTCCGGAAGGATCTTATGCCCATGAAACCTGAACAAGTTTATCTTTTGAAAAGGCCTGTGAGACTACCCTCGCCTTCGAAATAGCTGATTTAAGCGTAGCAGGATTACAGGGTTCGACAGCTCATAAGCTAGTGGCGCGTTAAAGTAAAGAAAGAAGTATTTTTGCTGTGGTTATACCGAGCACGTGCGTTCTGAATGCAGGTAAATGTACTGCCTGTGGCGCTATGGGACACTTAAAACCCAAGTGTATTGCAGGAAAACCTAGCTTTGAGCATGGTGAGCCTTCAGCATCTAAACCAGTGGTTCCCAACCGTTTTCAAACCGCGACCCGCCCCCCCTCCTCCAAAAAAATTTTTTTCCGTGACCCCACCTCCCCAAGTAAATTCCTTCGCCCGTTGGTTACACAACTAGGAGGTCTGGGGGAGCGTTGTGAGCCCCGGGACGCCAACGCTCTTTTTGCATTTTAAACATTTTAAACGTCGTCATTTAAAAAAATAAAAAAATAAATTTTTGCTCATAAAAAAATAGCCCTCGTATTTTATGGAATATTACAATAAACATTATAATCAATAATCATTATATTTATAAATTATCACATATGATAAGAAATATTATTTACATTTACATTAGAATTAGAATTAGATTAGAATTAGATGTTAGAAGAGATAAAATTATTTACAATTAATTAATTTTATTAATGATTAAATTTCAGAGGAAAAAAATTATTTTAAGATTAAAAGATTTTTAAAACAGTAAAATAATTTGTTTTCCTGCTTACGTATCGTGATCCCCGAGAGGACGCCCGCGGCCCCATTTAAGAGTCGCGACCCATAGGTTGAAATCCACTGATCTAAACCATTAAAACAGGGACCTTCAGAACAGCAACGTAAGAAAATGTTAAATATGGCAAGCAAAAAACACATCATGTTTCAGAAGCAGCTAGAAATTTAGATTCGGGTGGCATATTCAGATTCGGGTGGCATGTATAGTGATGATTTTGCTGTCGACCTGAATTCCAACGTATATGGTATGACCTGTTGAAATGCGAACAGTAAAAATGGCTAGCTCACTGCTAGAAAGAATGGTCATTACCACTTGCAATATTGATTTCAGTTGCAACAGTACTTAATTCCTTTACATTGAGAAGTATGAGCAGTATTTTTTCAAAGTTGCTTTAAGCTAACTTCCATAATGTCAATGTCATGGGTGGGCAAAGCTGTTTAGCCAATCGGGAAAATTGTCGTCCCCCCACCCCGACCTACGTTTTTTCTTTGCTGGAGCCTGCACCAGCAACATTTTTTCAGCCATTATGTTTCCATGATACAGCCGTGTCTAGAGCAGTTCTGAAGCAACATTTACCATGATATTGAGTGATATTGAATATTGCGAGATATTGATATTGCGTGACATTGAATATTGCGTGACATTGATATTGCGTGACATTGAATAAACCAATGCTAGCCGCAGTGGCAGTAAACTAAAAAAAAAAAAATTCTCTTGTGTGTTCAAGCAAGTAGGTACAGTAAACTGAAAATAAAATGAAGAAACTAATAATAGGGCTGCCAATTATCTTTCATTAAAAAAAA
>JAHWFP010168090.1:666-14853 GCA_023313725.1 Lithobius niger | reverse complement strand
ACTTTCAAAGCTCAAGATGATAGCGAAATTTTGTCGTGTAGCAGGGGAGAATGTGTAGCAAGTCAGGACGAGTCAAGAGTGAGGGTCTCCTGTTCTCTCCACGTGGTGGCTGTAGCGGAGGAGGATGCTGCCTGCAAAGCAAGAACACCAGTTCAGTGCAGGGCTCTGGTGATGCCCACTTGAACTTTCCCTTTATGGGAGAGAGAAGGTGGGCGAGTAACTTGTGCACAGTAGAGTGATCTGAGGAGTGATCTACGGTTCAGCAGCCGATGGTGAGGGTGTGTGCTGTGTTACTGCTCCAAGGTGCAAGAGTGGTGTAAGTGAAGGTGACAGTGCTTCTGTGTGTTGCATCGCCCGCTGGAACTTTCCCTTCATGGGAGAGAGAAGGTGGGGCCAGGTATACGGTGGAGTGCAGACTGTGCTGCCCCATTCCGAAATTTTTTTTCCAGCATGGCTCTAAATAAAGATCGTGAAAGAATCCATTTCAGCTAACCAAACATAGATTTAAACCAAACTAAGCAACGTTGTTAATTCCGAGGCCTTTAGCCACGAAATTGGTTGCTAGAAACGATAGAATGGCGTATTTATTTCGCAGATGCAGGCTTTCAGAGCTGAGTTGAATTGTTTTAAAGTGGGCAGCAACAATCGACTGCATGCATAAACCTTTGCAGCCCGATGCCAAAGCTGTAAAAAAGGTAAACGGATTACAAACAAAAACGTCAAGTGTGCCGTAAAAAAGGGGGTTATATGATTGAACTTTCACTTCACTTGTTAAAATGTACACGGATAAAAATAGAAAATTTTTTTAATTGAAATAATCAAATGGACAATTGAGAAAATTGTATCTGTTTAAGTGATGTTGTGGTTTACCAATCAGATATTTTAAGTAAAGCACAACAGCACTTAAACAGGTGCAATTTTCTCAATTGTACATTTGATTATTTCAATTAAAAATCATCACTTTCTATCCGTGTACATTATAACAATTTAAGTGAAACTTCAATCATATAACCCCCTTTTTTACGGCACACTTGACGTTTTTCTTTGTATAATAGTAAGTATTAAATACTATTTACGAAAAAAAATTAAGTTTGCAAACATATTATAGCTAATTTCCTTTTTTTCAGCTATAGTTTGTTCCACATTATGTTTGCAGGGAACTAACTGTATGACGCCACGTTTTCTTCCACTACGAGTGCAAAAAAAACCCGTAAATATCCTAGTAACAGTAACTGTGAAGAGTCTACAAGTGTTATATCCACATGTTTTGCACTCGTAGTGGAGGGAAACGTTGCGTCATACATTCAGTTTCCTGCAAATATAATGTGGAACAAACTATACAAGTGTATTAAAGAACCTAAAAACATTTACCAAGCTAGCTGCTTTCCTCGTTTCAACCAAGAGTGGCTTTCACCCGTGAAATTAAATATTGACAGAAACTGCTCTAATCATTCTCACGAATGCTTTAAAATTACATTAAACTTAATTTTGACTGCAGCAATTTTTGGAAATTAGCTGGTATACAAATTAACTGAACAAAAAAAACGGCTTCGCTGTGTAGAAAAAAAAGCATTAGAGCTCGTATCCCCATACTCACAGTTGTGAAGGTACACGAATAAAAACGGATTAGAGTTCGCTCGAACGCAACGAACTATAATTTGAACTCCAATTCCAGGGAACGAGGAATGGTTTTATTCATTGGTTATGTCAGTCGTCTGTTTGTACGTGTTTTAGATTTTCGTTATGTTTCATGTGAGTGTGTATGTTGTATTTTGTGTGCGTATTTTATTTGTGTGAAGTATCCAACCGTTTTCTTTGTTTGATTAGCGATGTACATGAATACGTGTGTATAGAGACTGGTATGTCACAATTCTTGTTCCCTGGAATTGGAGTTCAAATTATAGTTCGTTGCGTTCGAGTGAACTCTAATCCGTTTTTATACGTGTACCTTCACAACTGTGAGCTCTAATGTTTTTTTTTCTTAACGGCGAAGCCGTTTTTTGTTCAGTTAATTTGTTGGCTTTTTTCGCTTCCATTTTATTGTAATTATGTATTGGTCTGTAATTATGTATTGGTCTGGTCTGTCACGTGTTGGTATGTCCACTGTACACCCAATTTTGTTTGCGAAAAAACAAAACATTAGAAATGCGTATTTCTGTTCAGGTACTGCCGAAGCTTCACCCTACGTTTGTGTTTTGATGGCAACATCTATAGTTTGTTCCACATTTTGCTTGCAGAAAACTGACTGTGTGACGCCATGTTTCCTTCCACTAAGAGCGCAAAAAATACTTAAATATTCCACTCGTAGAATCTGACAGTAACTGTGTAGAGTGTACAAGTGTGATATCCACACATTTTAGCACTCTTAGTGCAAGGAAACATGTCGTCATACAGTCAGTTTTCTGCAAGCATAATGTGGAACAAACTATAGCGTATGTCTAGAGTTAGCATGGGTCAGCTGATGGGTAGTTGATTCTGCATTGTTGCAAGTAGATGCAATATTATGGCAAACAATCGCGGAAACAATTCAACTAGCTTCCGGAAGCCTGCATCGAAGAAGTAAATAAATCATTCAGTCATGTCGGCCGTCCAATTTTGAGGCCTTAGGCCTCAAAATTATAGACTTTGCACCATGCAGTTTTAAACTGAAAAATTAAAGCGAAAACTAAGACCATTTAATTTTGGTTCTCGATAATGATTGAATATATTTAACAGAGCCGCAGCCAATCCAATCCAATCCAATCCAATATGCTTTATTGGGGCCTTGGCCCTAGGCCATGCGCCCATCCTAAGAAAAAAAAACTACACAGTAAGAAAAACAGCCCTACAACACTAGTAAGAAACAGCTCTACAACAAGCCGCAGCCGCAGCTCGAAGCTACCACGACAATGTTCCTTTCTCCGTGCCCGAGCATCGTTGCATCTTGTTCGAGTAAGCTACAAAGTATCTAAGTCATTAATAAGTTTTTGTTATGTAAAATTACATAACAAGTCTCTATTAAATAAATTTTAATTAATAAGTCTTTATTTATGTAAAATTACATTTATTGTGTTCGCGGCGCAACTTGGGTCCTGGGGACATTTTACGATCAGCTACTTATTCCTGGTGCGGAGCAGCTTTCCTGGATTGGCTCTGCAGCGGTGCGGCCCGACATGCGGGAAAGACTTTCTACAGGTGGGTGAGCGGATAGCATGACCGCCTTCTGCCCGGGAGGTCCGGGTTCGATCCTGGCCTCTTCCACCCACTGGCATTTTAGGAAAGAGATACGCCCTGTGGTGCCTCGTGTTCATGTCGATTGTGGTATGTCAAAGATCCTGGGATTTTCTGCTTGAATTTCTCCAGCTAAATTGTCCCTCTCGCCACCTCAGTAGGTCCAGCGCTGGTGGGCCTTATCTTCAAACATATTACCGACTCGCTGCATTTGAAAGAATAATGCGTGAGCGAGTGGACGAAATTACGTAATTAAAGTTTTTTTTTTTTTTTTTTTAGCTCTGAGCTGTTGTCCGTCACGGAAAGTGCTGACCAGGTTTAATTTGTACTGATTTACAATTACGAACGCAATCCAGGCTAATGCCAATTTCAAGCGTACAAACAGCGCATAGGGATGAATAGACCGGATTCCGTTTTTGCATTTTCACGAAATTATGACATAACACCAAGTAGCAAATCCATGTTAGTTCATGGTCAGGCGTTACGATTTAAACCACGGTCATTTCTGTCTGCGAAGCTCTGTTGTAAGTACAGTCAAGCTGGAATATAATCTAGCTGATTTATTTGTAGCCTATAACAAAGTTTCCGCGTGTTACTTAAACAGGAGATCCAAGTGTGTGAAAAGTAGGGTGTTCGGCAGATTTATGAAAGCTGCTGCAGCGACTACCTAGTCACAACCGGTCTTCTGTACACTTCCGCCACTTCCGCGATAATGTTGAGTCGCACACCTATATCACGCACTGCAACAGCACTCTCTATTATACAATCTAAAAGTAGTAATCATCACAATACCCGGTTAAAAATGTGTTATCTTTTAGGCCATGATTTTATATTTTAGGTCTATTTTTCCTACCTGCCGTTTCAATTTCGTAAGTAGCAGCGACGGAGAGTTGGGTTCGAGAGTATGCTTATTCATTGATGCAACACGGCGGAGTGATTTAAGGCCTAATTTTCAGCTTTTAGGCCTAACTTATTTTTGGCTGCCATTTTAATTTCATAAGTATCAGTAACCAGACCAATTTGGTCGAGTTAGGCCAACTCATCCTTGCAACACGGTATCGAGAATTTTTTTTTGAAGAAGCTAATGTGTATCCTTAATGAAATCCTTTTGTGTATACGGTTGCGTGTTTTCCTGTGGTGTTTAAATGCGACAATCAAATGTTATTTCGTTGAGTTACAACGAGAAAGCCTATTAGCTGCATATAAGGAAGCAACAATGTTTTGATTTGCCGTTTTTTTAATTCGACGTGTCACATTAATGTGGTTATGCCCAAAAAAAAGGGGTCTAGAGTGAATCGAATCAGCCACATCTCCTCAAAAACCAGACACATTTGTGCAATTATGCAATCCGAGGAACTTAGAAGTCGAGGTTTGGGTGATTTGAACTGTAGAAGGCAAAAGGCGATTTGCTAAACAGAATTAGATATCGCGAGTTAAACTATAGGCTATTTGCTAACGAAGTCTTTCGTCCATAGTACACAGACTGTTGATTGCGTCAGCGTAAAAGACTGCGCTAATAAGAAAAATTGCAATGAATAACGGCGCATAACTGTGCATTTCGACAAGTCAGCTCTTCAATATTGCGGTCGGTTGGAGACTATACGTAGACATTGAGGTGGCGCCTCTCTTATTGCGAAGAACAATACAAAATGAGTCGTCACTTACCTGTGGCGGGAATCTGGTTGGTACACTAAATTTTGCTGCTGAAATCTGGACGGTACATTGAATTTGATGCGCGCATAGACTTTGCTGTTAATTATTGCGCATATTACATTATTTTAATTATGCTTATTTGTGGTGTTTGTTATTGAACGAGTTAGCAAAGCGAACTATGTCCTGTTTATATAGCAGCAGACTGGCCAGGGAGGGAAGGGAGAAATATTCCTCCTGGCCTCAACTGGCCTCTGACTCTCAATTTTTTTTTTAAACCCGTAACAGGAAGACTCACATAAGTTTTATTGGTTTGATATTATTTTCACCCACAAATCTAGACACACGCTAGTGTGTCACCGCCAAGTAACAGTAGATCATCCCATTGTAGACATCCGATTGTTAAAAAATTGATTGTTAATGATAAAAAGGCGGCTCACTACAACAACCACAACCAACAACCAACATGGCGCGTCCAGTAAGGCAGGTTTTGGTTGATATGAAGAAATCGGGTTTGCTAACGCAACACGAGGTCACGAGTGGTGTTGTTTCAGTCGAAAAATACAACGAAGTGTGGAAGATTGCAGAAGAAATGGGTCTAGATGAAACGGACTGGCAGTTATATGGTGTTGTAGCAAGAAACGGTGAGTCTGAGGAGGAGTTACGCCTTACGGCCAGGTGTCTAAATAATGGTAATTTGAACAATGGGGATGTGAACAATGATGCAAACAGTGAGCGACAAGACGTCGGTATTGTTAACGAAGTGACGAGTGACGGGAATCGTAGGGTAGGTCTGAGAGGTGTGGTCAGTGACGGTGTGTATTATCGTAGTCAACGAGATCAACAGACTCATGTGGGCAACACAGTTTCTAGGGTGTCATATGTAGAAGCAGTGGTTTCTCAAGGTCACCGGGTGGGTGACGCTGACATGAACGCACAAGCTGATTCCTCATACGACCTGGGCAAAGAAGCGCCACGAGATTTAGCATGGCTCCAGAGACTGTATAAAGGGTGTTTGGAAAACCTCTCCATGGACCTATCTCTCATTTTCATAGCGGACCAGGAAGGGTGCCCATATTTTGTTCAGGACATTAGGGACGCCTTGGCTCCTCTGCTTGATCTGAGGCGTGTTACAAGGATCGGTCACCGGGTGGGTGACGCCGACATGAACGCACAAGCTGATTCCTCATACGACCTGGGCAAAGAAGCGCCACGAGATTTAGCATGGCTCCAGAGACTGTATAAAGGGTGTTTGGCAAACCTCTCCATGGACCTATCTCTCATTTTCATAGCGGACCAGGAAGGGTGCCCTTATTTTGTTCAGGACATTAGGGACGCCTTGGCTCCTCTGCTTGATCTGAGGCGTGTTACAAGGATCGGTCGTCTGCGTGCGGGCAATGCATTCCAAGTACTTTTTGCAGATAGGGAAGCCAAGTGTGTGGTAAAAAGAGCAAATGGCCTATTACTTAGGTCAAGTAATAGTCAAGGTCAAGATGTGGTCACAAGGCAGCAGTTTATGACCTTCACGAACGGGCCCTCCAATTCAAGCTTCACTGGCTGCCTCTAGACATCCAAGATAGAGACATTGTTAGGGCGCTTTTGCCGTATGGTGAAGTTGTTGGGCTTGCCCATGAATTTTATTATCTGGACGGCCTTCACCATTGTCGCACAGGAGTGCGGCATGGCGTTTTGAAGCTAAAGGACTCCGTTGTGTTAGATGAGGTGCCGGACGTTGTAGGTGTACTGGGGATTGCAGGCTTGCTGGCGATTTCAGAAAGACCCCCAAAGTGCCTGAAGTGCAAGCAGCGAGGTCACGTGAGACGGCTGTGTAGCGCGGTCTTTTGTAGAGGGTGCCGGAAGTGGGTGCCGCGAGAAACGCCATGTGTTCATTTGGTCCCTCCAGTGGTTGTTGTCATGGAGGAAATGGATATTCCGACGTCTGGGACCAATGCCTCTTCGTCTGACACCCCTCCAGCTGCTAATTTGGTTGCAGAATGGTCAACGCAGCATCGATCCCGCAGGCGGAAAGCGTCGTCATCACGTTCGGCTCTTGCGTCGTCCCCGCCCCTTTCCAAGATTGTCGCGGTTGATGATAATAGGTTTTCCCCTCTGGTGGAGGTGGAGGACCAGTCTGAAGTGCAGCCTATGGATGATGTCAGTGCAAGTGGTATTTTGAAGGGGGAAGCGAATTTCCAGCCAGCGGTCTGTGGAGTCACTGAAACGGCGTGTCCGAGTGTTCCTGAAATTCGTGAGGATGCGCGAATGACCAGCGAGCACGTGGGTGTAGCAATGGTGTGTGCTTCGGTCCCAAGGCTGAATGGCTCTGATTCTAACCTAAGTGGTAATGTGGGTATCAGTGACTGGTCCGTGTTGGTGACTGGTTCAGTGGATGTCGGTGATGATGGTAGGGAGGGTGGAGAGGTGAGAAACTGCAGCGGGATGGGGTCGGGAGTGGAGAAATCAGGAGGGGACGAGTGCAGTGATGAGTTGAATGACAGCATCAATTCCTCTGCTAGTGCGGTTTCGGGGTCTGCAGAGGAGACTGAGTTACTGCGAGTTTTTTTGACCCCATAGTGTTCTAGGCTTCCCCCCCCCCCTTTCTTTTGTTGTTGCCTTCATCTTGTGTGTGTGGAACGCTAGATGAGTAGCGAATAAGGGAGAGGATGTAGAACTGCTTGCAGCGAAAGTCGATATTCTCGGTTTAGTGGAGACCAAGCTCCCGTATGGTGTCGTCCCTGGGCTGACCGGTTTTGTTGGCATGCCAGGCAGTGGTCGATCAGGTATAAGGGCTTATGTTCGTGTTGGGATGCCATTGCTAGGCCTAGACCCCCCTCCCTGCAGGGGTGTAGATGCTTGTGTTTTTCGGGTGTGGGGGAGGGGGGTTGGGTTACTGTGGGGGTAGTGCATGTGACTGGGAATCTCTCACGGTCAGTATGGGAGGATTGGGTGGCACTCCTCCCGGGGCCTTTAATTTTAGGGGGGATTTTAATGCCCATCATTGGATGTGGGGCAGTGCCCGGTGTGACGCCAGGGGGAGGGTTATAGCTAGTTCCCTTGACCACCTTTGCCTAATGGTTGTTCAGGATGGCACACCTTCCTTCATTAGTAAGTATTGGGGTGTCATTCAGGAATCTGTGTTAGATCTGTTTTTGCTTTCCAACGGTCTGGCTTCAAATTTTTCCTTTGAAGTATCCACGGACCTACGAGGGAGTGACCACTTTCCCGTGGCTCTCTCGTCGGGAAAGGGAAGGAAGCTGTTCAATGAAAGAGTCTTAGACAAGCCAGCATTTATGGCCCATCCGGTAATTGGCTCCGGGGAATTTGCTCCATGGCTGAAAAGTTGGGTCAGGGGGAGGGGGAGAAACGTAGTCGCCGTACGGTGAGGAATGGAAGGCAAAATGCTGCCTGGTGGACCAGTGCCTGTGTTTTGGCAGTTAGGGACAGGTGCCGGGCGTGGCAGAGGTTTCAGCGTGTCCAGAGTGACTTAAGGTGGTTTGAGTTTGTTGGCATAGCCCAGGAGACCAGGTTCCTCTTTCGTAAGGAGAAGGCGCAGTTTGGGGCCAGACTTTGTGCTAAGGTTTCTGAGGGCCTACCACTTTCTAGAGTCTGCGCCTTGGTGCGTCCGCAGGATGCCCGCCCGACACTTACTTGGATTTTTGACTAGTCAGGCAATGTGTTGCGTGGCCTGCCTATGGCGGAGGCCTTCAACACTAATTTTGCAGGGGTCTTTGACTCCCCGAAGGGCTCCCCCCCACCCAGTTGCGGGGGTGGCCAAGGGAACCAAGACGAGGTGGACTCTCTGTTTACCAAGCAGGAGCTTTCTGCAGCGTTGGCATCTTGTCGCTTGGATAGTGCTGCGGGCATTGACGGGGTCACGTACAGTGACCTGCAGAATCCCAGTGAAGATTGTAGACGTGCATTGCTAGACTTCTACCAAAGCAGGTTCGATGAGGCTCCTGTACCGTGTTCCTAGATGTTTTCCACACTGACTCCAGTTCTGGGCAGGGGTAAAGTGCGATCGGCTGTCACGAGTTATAGGCCGATTGCGCTTCTTTCCTGCGCCCGTAAGGTTTATGAAAGGATGCTCATAAACAGGCTTGTTTGGTAGGTTGAAGGTTCCGGACGGTTGTTCGCGGCTCAATTTGGTTTTCGGAAGCACCGAGGAGCGCAGGATGCAATGTTATTCCTAGAGTCTGGGATCCGGGAGGCTTGGGTGAACGATTGCTTTGCGGTGGCGGTGTTCTTGGATATCAAGGCGGCCTACGACATGGTAGACGTGTTGTGGGTTGGCCATGAGCTCCTTAGCCTTGGTGTCGGTAGCAAGTTAAGATCAGTTATCCTGGCTCTTCTTGGTCGGAGAGCGTTTGCCACTAGAGTCGGTGCGACCTGGTCGGGGGTCAGAACTACTGACCGAGGGCTGCCGCAGGGCAGCTGCCTTAGACCGGTGTTGTTTGCAATCGCTATAAATTCCGTTCTACAGGAGTTGAGCCAGACAGACAATGTGGTTGCGTATGCTGACGACGTGGCGGTCTGGCTCACGGGAAAGGACTTACAGGTGATCCTAAGGACACTTGAAATTGCGATTGGGAATGGCTCCAGGGCTCTAGCCTCTAGAGGTCTACAGCTATCCGCTGCAAAGACCGAGCTTATGGTCTTTCGGTGGGGTCGTGTGTGTGAGGCGTCGCTGACGGTGGATGGCACCGTGGTTCGCTCCTCTTCCAGGATACGGTATCTGGGTTTTTGGCTGGACCCGCAGCTGACTTGGGTGCACAATGCATCTGCAGTACGGGAGAATGTGACGACCCGGTTATACGTCCTGCAGGCTCTGGCTGGCAATAAATCGGTGGCTAAGCGTAGCACCATAGTTAGATTCTATAGGGTGTACTTACGTGCTTGTGTTGACTTTCATGCTCCGCTGATGGCTGGCTCGTGGCAGGCCATGGGCAGACTGCAAGTGGCACTAAATGCCGGGCTACACGTTGTTACGGGGTGTTTACCCTCGACACCTGTATATGCGCTGCAAGTCGAAGCCGGCGAGACTCCAGTCACGTTTAGAGCTCGAGAGTTGCTCGCTAGACTTTGTCAGCGGGCGGTTGCTAGGGGTCGCTCGGATCTCCTTGCACGTATTATCCTCGACTATGTGCGGCTACCCCAAAGAACTCGGGATCTTCTGGGAGCCTCAGGTTTGGGGGCCTCCCTCCTTTGTCATGACGATTTCGCGGCCCTGCCGCTACCTTCATTTGTTCATCTATCGGCTCCTTGGGTGTGGAGTGGGTTTGCGGATGAGGCTTTGCTTGACTCCACGGACACGGTCCTTAATTATGAGGACTGTGCCTTGAGATTGGATGGAAGCTGTATACTCTTGGTCTACGGGGAGTCTCTGTGAGTATCGGTTGGGTCATGGGGCACTCTGGCCAGTTCGGAAATGAATTGGTGGACAGCTTAGCCCGTAGGGGTTCGGCAGGGGGTTGTACTGCAGTTCGATTTGCTCTGGGTCCTCGCGATCTGCGTCCAGCTGTGAGAGAGATCATAGAGATAGAATAGCAGAAAGCATGGATCAGAGACACCACGGGCCGGCAATTGTTTGGGTTACATCCCTCCGTTGCCCCCCCCCCCCGAAGGTTCTGGACAGATTCTCCTGCAAGAATGCGGGCTTGCTCTCTCGGTTACGCACGGGCTACGTTCAACTGCGCGCCCACCAAGATTGTCTTGGTTGGGTACGATGGCCAGGGTGTGCTTGTGGGGGTGGTGATGAGACGGTTCAACACTTTCTGCTGGAGTGCCCTCGTTGGGATGCCCACCACCTAGACCCCTCAGCCGTTCAATTTTACGTTATTCGGCTGGCTAATGAAAAAATTCGGCCGATTTTCGGCTAGCCAGTCTTAGCTGACAATTTTTTCGGCCGCTAACGGCTTTAGTCAATTTCGGCGGCTATCGGCTTAGCCTACACTAATTTTGGCAATTCCTACATTAAATTCGGAGCAATATAAAAAAATTTTAGAATCTAAAGCATTATTATGTAGCCTATGCAGGTTTTAGTTTTACGCCACATCAAATTTTAAGTAGGCTACGTCAACACAATTTTAGCACATGAAATATGCTGCAAATCATAACGTATACAGAGTGGTCCACAAAAAACTGACGACCCAAAATTTTTTAAGTCCAACTTTTCTAGTTAGCACCCCTTAAACCAGAGGAGGACAGAAATAAACTCTAATGAAACAGGAAGAATTCTGGTTCTGAGGGGTGGTAACCAGAAAAGTTGAACTTGGAAAATTTTGGGTCGTCAGTTTTTTGTGGACCACCCTGTACAGTAATTAAATCCAAACAACAAAATTATGCACAATGCCGATGGTAAAATTAAACACCATTTTTACTTTACTGCTTGCTTACACCCCAATAAGATGCATTTTTTAAAGTTAACCTGTAAGTGTAACAACATTAAAATTGTCATGTATGAATGTCATTCTATTTAGTTTCTCTGCTCCTAATGACGATCTACGGCTGTTGCAAATAAGCGACGTGATGGAAAACATGCTTTCAACAGCAACAGACCCCAACGACATTCCCATGTGAACTTGAGCTAGTTGCGACAATATTGGAAACGTTGAGGCATTGTCATTCCAGAACTGCAAAACATTATCCTGATAGTTCTTGTCTAGACTTGATATTGCCAAATACGTTTCAATTTCAGATTCGTGCATCTGTGATGTGTTTAATGCACTTCGAGTCTGACCCAGCTTATCCTTTATCTCTCCGAGAAGTTCTTGTCGTAGACTTTTCTTGTCTTTTGGTGTAGAGGGCAGCGTGTCGTCAATACAACATGCTACTGATTCATCATGGGTGTGCACAGTGCCTTTCTCTGTAGCTCTAGTTATAGCTGTGCTTAACAGACGTTTTGCAGTTTCCTTTGGTATGAGTGACTTGGTTTCAGGATCAAGAATTTGTAGGATCTGAACATACTCGCTTTCTGGCAGCCTGTGGTCAACATTAGCAAGTACGGCCCGTTTAAGTTTTTTAATTGCAGAGTCATCATCTGCACTTATGGAACACATTTTGGTTATTTTGGAATAATAATAATATTATTTTCGAATAATAGTTCGAAAGTTAAATGAAAACTTAAAGATTGCTACTGCTAGTAGCAATCTTCTAGTTTTCATTTAACTTTTGAACTATTAGTATGTGCGATTTACTTGGCTAATAGGATTAACCTTGGCGGCCTTTCCCTGGTGGAATGATATCACTACCTTCAAAGGCCGACCGTTTTTGGAAACTTGGCGGGTTTTTCTACCAGTTTTGGTTTTGGGTGGATTTAAAATTACAAATAACAACAATAAAGAAGATCATCTCTTTAATTTGTTAAGATATCTTGAGGTATCTTGAGTCCTGTAAGTATTTTACGAGCGGCTACGTCTTCCTGGAGGGGGCGGCTTTAATCGAAAGCCGCCATTGTTTTTGTAACCACCTTGGATATCAACAAGGCACTCTGCTGCCAAAAACGTACAATCGATAATCTGTGTCGTTCTGCGGCGAACTCAAGATAGGCCGCGCACACTTTAGTAAAATAAGTACTTTGTATTGAGTAGGCCTACATGTATCATTTGATACTGTTTCTTAATCTCAATGTAAACAGTATCAAGTCGGAAGAAAACATTCCTCTCCCCTCCTTACTTGGCAGTTAATATGCGAGCGGAAAAAGGGTGGGTCCATCAATGGTCCGACGCATCACGACCCAATTTTTTTTTGTTTCGCCAGTTCTAATTGACGTATTTCCCAACATGATGGGGGCTCTGGACCCTTGGATAAAATTTCCCTCGTAACCTTTGACCACGTCAGTCCTACTCTCCCTGTTTGTCTGAAATTTGAATGAAATTTGAATGAAATTTGGTACCTGTATTCCTTGCAATAAGGCTGAATGAATTCCTTGAATGAAAGGCTGATACTAATTCGTGACGTGTGGAAGCAACGATAGTTACTTTTGCTTGATCCAACCAGGTTAATTTTCGAAGGCACCCATGATCGCAAGGTTGATTCATTTAAGTAAACAATCGTCAGTGTAGTGAGTTTTTCGATGCGTTTCCACCAATTCTTTTAGTGATTTAAAAGTATATACCCTCTCCCTATTTTCGTGCATCCTGCGCATAATCAGCATTGCAGCATTTACATACATTTGAGTGAATGCAGAAAAACTGTCCCGTGTGTGGGGGAAAATCAGGAAAATAAAGCTTTGAAACATTTACGTACGTTTACATTAAAGTTGTAAAACTTAGTCAGACAGGGAAACCAACGTGGAGGCATGTACCTTTAATTATTTTAATGATTACCATAACACACAATATCCCTACTGTCGAGCAAGATACGTCACAACAATTTTTTTTTATACACACTGCATCTAACCGTGTGTCACAGTGACCATGTAAGCTGTAGTTTCAATGGTTTCAAAAGAACAGAAAAAAATATTCCCATTTTTATGTGGTTTTGTCTTGGATATTCCTCCGAACAGCGGAGAAGCTTACGCCAGTATATTCCGTTACAAGCGTCAATGCATTCTTATCATACATGGCGACAGCCGTGTATATATATGATTGCTCTCTCCAGCAAAACTAAAACTATTAATTCCTCCGTTTCTATTCAATATATTTCGACCAAACTTGGCCAGATAGTAGATGGCAACTTTTCCTAACTTTACACCAACTTTTATGCAATTCCGTGCAAAAGTTGCCACACGGAAATTTGAAAACTGTTCACTTGTTGTTGTTGTTGTTCTTCTTCTTGTGTGACACGTTTTCAGAAAAAAACTGCTGCACTTACCTAAAATCTGAAACATGATCCGAGCCAGAAATTTCCCTGGGCTTCAACCTTACAGGGCCCACTTTTTCGGTTGGTCCATCTATTCTGGAGTTACGGGAATAACACTTTTATTGGGGCCGCGGCCCTAAGCCACGCGCCCCCATACAATACAACACTGTCAATACATCAACAACACATCGAATCACAATCCAACTATGAACAAGAAACATGTACAGCCCAGTGTTCACTCAGACAATGTTACACGTAGCCTCGCCTCCTTCCGTTGTGCCCCTTCTCCGTATCTGATATGTGCTGCAACCCCCTCAACTCATGCACCCGTCCAACAAGACAAGATACAGGTCCTCATATAGGTACGGAGGTTGATTTAGGGAACAATGCCACTCAGCAAACTCCAGATTCATTCTTCGTGCACGTGTTATGTCTTTGCTAAAAAGTTGACTGTTGAACGGTAAAATTAAAGACTCTCTCGGGGTGACCACCTGGGAGTCTAGCTGTTGCAGACATAGGGCCTTAGGG
>JAHWFP010168086.1:0-11819 GCA_023313725.1 Lithobius niger | reverse complement strand
CTAGTGCCCATTCAGCAGAAAATAGCCGAAAACACCCTTTAATGCTTCTGCTAGCATTGGACGGAAGAGTGAACATCCGAAATGTGAACAAATACACGCGTCGATATACAAGGCCGCAATAGTTGGAAATCCCGATCGGAAAACCAGGTGTGCTATCGTGATTCGGAACGATCACGACCAGGAACAAACTGAAGGGCTGTAGGAAGGAACAGTGGGCGTATCCAGGATCCTACAACGGAAATCATGCTCTGCATTTTTTTTATATGATTTTTTCGGGCGGATCGTAACTTGCGCAGTGAAACAGAAACCATATTTAATTTAAGCTTATCTGGTACAAGATTTTTTTATCCTTGCAGGTGTGGGTAGGTCGGCTATATAAGAATTATGTTCGCGCATGCTGCGAAAAAAAATTATCTTCCTTTTCACAGAGCCGTTGGCTGCGTTCTCTGCGACCTTGACTGTGAACTAGACCGCTTAGTGCTTCCCACCACTGCCCTACAGAGCGAGCCCTAAAAAAACCTTGAAAGGGAAATTGGCTATTTAAGAGTCATTATTCCTCCGTCCCCGTCTAGTTTTTTGTTGCATAGCCGAACCAAAGAGTCAAAAGATAAAACAAGTTGCGGTGTACCCTGCAATTAGGAGGAAACGGGTTTTATCGCCAAAAAATTGTTTGGTACAATTCAGTGATCAGGTTTACGATAACGGTTTTTATTTTATTTTAAATAACCTGCCGGAAACACTGCATAAGTGGCGCTGTCAATTATGTTTATGCATGAAAAGCACTTTTGGAATATAAAAATCCGAGTTTGACGGGTCACTTATTTTCACCCGCAGTCGTTTTACCGAGTTTCCGGAATCACCCCGGTTCAGTGGCATAACTAGTGGGGGGGGGGGGAGCAAAGGGGCGATTCTCTCCCTCTATAAGATTTTGAAGCTTATTCGGCAATTTGACCAAGTCACTGAAAAAAATCTGACTATCGTGAAGACGTATTTTAAACAGTAAGATAGCTACTAAATCCACATTTTGATTAAAATTACCAGCATTTCTAACAAAGCATCATGAGTATTTTTTTAAAATAAGTATCAGGTACAAAAAAAACTTAAAGATTTACATTACGCACTTTTTTTATTATAATGCAGTCAACAAAACTGCTTTTATTAAAATTTTCCCAATGGCACTTTATATGGCCGAAAAACAGCAAAAATGCGTCAGTTTTCCCGTACTCCGCTGGGGGAGCTCACATCGCTGGTTTCTGCCTCCACTACATTTTGCTAAGTAGCCACCTCTAGCACAAAACCCTAGTTACGCCACCGCCCCGGTTGGAGGCGTAGTACACACGCACACAAAACCGTGACAACTCAATACGGTTGATCGTGGATTAGCATGTGTAAATCAACAGCATTTATTTTAAGAAGTGATCCGCGTGCTTTCCGGTGTAATTTTATGAATGGAGCCTTTAGTTCTGAATATTGGTTTCTGATTAATTTACCTGAATAATGATTATAACCATTATATTTTGGTATTTGACAGTTAAAATCCCCAAAACTTCTTGCCCACTTTTATTCCTTCGCAAAACTTAAATCCACAAATAAAGCATGCAAAGCAATAAAATTGGGCAAGAATTTCGGCCTTTTTAAGCTGTATTCGGGGAGTTTCGGGAATTTAACTGACAAACACCAGTAAAAAAAAAAGAAAGCATAGAATCCATGGGAAATATTTAACAGGAATCAGACATCATGACATATCAGAACAAAACGAGAAGTTCCCTTGTTCCCCTTCGCACCGCGCCTCACTAAATTATTTTTAGACAGTTTTGACTGTTTTGACGTCAAAGTACATCTCCAAATGACATTACAATGTCGTAGTGAATACGAACAACAAATCCTCGATCACAAAACAGGAGCCGTCCGGGCGAAAGAAATAAAACATAATGACACTACAGCCGTGAAAAAAAAAATTATCGGTTCTCTAGCCCTGCTTGGTGACTTTTTGTTTAGATAAATACAAAAAGTGACCCTTAAAAGTTTACTTTTTCGTAAGAGAGGTAACTTGCACAAAGTTTATCCAGCAAGCATAATTTAAGTTGTAGTTTGAAATAGTTTCGACATTGACTATCATAATCTGAACAGAAGGAAAACAATTGGTTTCAAACAGAAATAAAAAAATTAAAAACTCTTAAGATCCATGTCACCGGATGGCATTTTGAGATTTTAAAAAATGCCCGAAAACCAAAACATTTTTTTCTATAGCTTAATTTGGTGTATTTTCGTCATTTAAACACAGAACTGAAAACAAACAAATGTATTATTTGTAAGGTGACGTTTTAAATGTTCCTTCTACAGAACCGAAAATAAGTTTAATTCTGATATTTTTTATTTGAAGTCACTGAAATTTGTACAACATTTAATCTGCACCGGCAATATGCATCTACCCAAAACCAGTACTGCTGGTGTAACAGAAGCCTCCAAGTTTCAAAAAAGGGTCGGCCTTTGAAGGTGGTGATATCATTCAACCAAGAAGAGGCCGCCAAGGTTAATCCTATTAGGGCGGTTGCAGACGGACCACAAAAAGCGCGATATTCGCATATATATAATGTCTTTGGCATTTGTGGTGCGTTTGTGACTCATTTGTGGCGTAAAAATCGCTATCGGTGGCACGTCATCATAGAAAGTAGTGCGGCAATTAGGGGTGGTACAAAGGGTTGCAATGCACCCGGGTCCTGGTGGCAGGGCTCCAACATTTACGATTCAGGGGCCCAACATTTTGGCCTAGCATCCCTGGCCTTCGAAAAAGCTAGTTGTGGCACTGATGGAAAGTAGTATATATTCTAAAAAAAAAAAAAAAAACACTTAAAATTCAAGGCAGTAGAACGAAGGGGGAACCCAATATAGAGCAGCTTCAAGTGACGTCATATTGGCTACGAGACACCATTTGGAGGTAATAGCTACAAGGTGCACTAGATTAAAATGTAGCGGAAAACAACGGCACTTCTAGTCAAGACAGTACTTTGAGAGCGGATTTCTGAGGCTTAAAAGAACGTTGTTCTCTCCAACAACAAAAATCGCGCGTTATAGGCTTAAGAAATTCAGTATAATAGCATTGGCTTCAATAAGACGATCTTCCTTTCTCCCTCCAGTGCTCCTTGCAGCTAACCCAGTTACTGGGTCCACCATAGAGTTATACACAATAATACTACGTCGTGTCACTGCCCTATTGTCTTTGCACTTTCCTGCATAGTCTAATAGCACGGCGCTGCATATAATATAAACTAAAAATTAATTAGAATAAAATAATATTTTTGTAATGTACCGATACTCTTCAACGTCAATCGTTGAGCGATGCCTGATCTAGGACGGGTTCAAAACCTTCGAGAAACGCGCATAAAAATCCAAACCGGGCGTTTGCTGTCTGAAAGGTATCTTCGATTCAGACACGCTAGTGGCGAATCACGTTTTATTAGCGACCGTCGCGTGTTTTGTGGTCCGTCTGAAACTACCCTAAATCTAGTTAATGTCACCGACTGATAGTTCGAAAGTTAAATGAAAACTAGAACATAGCGGCAATATGGGCACAGATAGCGAGGGTAGAAGGCGTGTGAACAGTCAGTAGCCTACAGAAGCCTCAAAGCGTGAGCTAACGGACAAGGTTAAATTAAAAAAAACGCAATAACGGGAAATTTGTTGTTGTTGTCGTGCTAGCGATATCACGGACAAGGACGATGCAAAAATCCATTTGAATCGTATAGTTCCGATACGAAATGCTCGAAAACATCACATTTTCGACAAAAAGGGATAAAAAAAAATGAACTTTCAAACACATGCATGACTACCTAAGCATGCAGCTGAATCCAACATTCAGTAATTACATTTCTACGAAAGGAAGTTGGAACTGCCATCCCTTTCGTCGCTTCGGGAGCTTTTTAAGAACCAAGGCCAATTCTTTCAGGGGATAATTTAGAACAGAATGCTGGTGACTATCATCACCGGATACTGTCTATAAATATAATTCTCTAACCGTTCAGACAGCCTGCAAAATGCCTAAACAAAAAAAAAAAATTAAACGTGTGACATCACCTTTACACACGCTCACCTAACAACCATGTGACCGGATGGGCGCCTCTAAGGCCCTGCAACAATTAACAACAACAAAAAAATTGAATAAAGGCTTATGCGATATGTCCGCAACGGGAATAAAATGCTGCAAGCCACTGTGACTTAACACAGTACTTTGTGAAATTGTACTGGGCGCATTGTCACGTTCTGGCATTCGGAACATCCGCTATTAAGTGTGCATTATATCGGAGGGAATTACTATCTGATAGTATCATATTGGGTGCTCTGTCGGACTACGACGTAAGTATTTATTTATTTAATATTATTACTATTTTTTGGCTTAATTTTCAAGTCTAACAGCACGCCGACAAAATCGTAAATCTAGACACACAGTAGTGTGAAATTGGACTGACCGTATTGTCTCGTTGTAGCATCAGGATCACCCTTAATTAATTGTGCATCATTTTGGAGGTTAATTATTTTCTAATTTTGTGGTCATCGTGGCTGAGTGGTGAGAGAGCTCAGCCTGGTTGCTGGAGGTTTGCGGATCTGGTCGAACCCTTGGAATGGGGATCTTGGCAAAGTCCCCGCCAGAACTGCCTGCCAGGGTAGCGTGAGAGGCTACCATGCTCCTTCAGCGGCTATGGGATGTATTCTGGCTAATTCTGACGATGATCGGAGGTTTCCCGGATTGAATCGCCGAACTGGCACTTCCCTTTACCAGATATTTCTTCTTCTCTAAAAATCTAGTAATGTTCAAAATTGAGCCGGTTCAGCCATACAAGCATTAATTGCTTCGGCTGACTTAAAGCTCGAAAAATTTCTATTATTAATATCTTCAAATATCTTCTTAATAGTGTTATATTGGGCGTTTCGTTGGATTCCCAATACTGCGACGTAAGTATTTATTTATTTAATATAATTACTGTTTTTTTTTTTTGCGTAATCAAGTTCTTAAACGCATAGATAAAAGCCATTAAGTGCAAGTGATTTAAAAAAGTGATTCTTGTTCAATTTTTTAAATCACGCTTAAGAAGTCGTAAATCTAGTCTAGACACACCCTAGTGTGCCGGGCCAAGTAACAGTCACTTAAAACGACGTTATAACTATTTAATGCCATTCATCACCCGATTTCTCCCAAATGGAGTTTTGGTGGTGAATGGCAAAAGGAACACCGCTTTTAATTGTGCATTATTTCAGAGGAAACTGTTTTCTAATAGTGTTATATTGGGCGTTCTGTTGGACGCCCAATACTGTGATGTAATATTTATTTATTTAATATTATTACTATTTTTCGGCGTAATTTTCAAGTGTTAAAGCACGTTGAAGATACCGTAGACCCAGACACACCTTAGTGTGCCGCGCCAAGTAAGGCAACAGTGACTTGAAATGACGTTAGTTTGGTATAGTTTAGTATATTTAATGCCATTCACCACCCGATTTCTTTCAAATGTATTCATATGGGGTTCCGGTGATGAGAGGCAGTAAATAGTTATGATGTCATTTCAAGCATTGAGTTCCAGACTTGAGCATTCACGTTTGGTAATAAGGACCCTAGTGTCTTAAATCTTGAATAATACTATGGGACTTATCAGAGCTCTGTCTATAAAATAACTGGGAAGCAGGCTTTCTGCTCTTGCAGGCAGTGTGGATTGTAATTTATTTTTTTATTTATATTTATTATGCCTTGTCATGTTTGTTAATGATACTTAAAATTAATTTCTGAACTAATTTTTTTGTTTTAATTTTTATGTCCGTAGTATACGGAGGTCCACAAAAAACTAACGACCCAAAATTGTCTAGGTCCAAACTTTTTTTTGTTAGCACCTCCAGAACCGTAAAGGGACTTTCAAAAGTACCCGTTCTATTAGACATCATCTGACCCTTTACGGTTCTGGAAGGTGCTAACAAAAAAAGTTTTGACTTAAAAGAAAATTTTGGGTCGTCAGTTTTCGTGGACCACCATGTATATTACGGTGAGCGAGAATAACGATTTTATTTTGGGTTCAGCCGAAGGTTGAAACTAAAGAGTCTGATGTTTAATAGTATATTTCACAGTATTTTGTTTTCAGGTTTCGTTTCAGTTTGTGATGTTAATAACAATTTTATGGGAGATTTTATAGTTTTAACAACGCGTCTTCAAAACAGAATGAGAAGCTGAAAAGATGCCTCAGTTTGCTATATCTGAATGTCCAATTCGCTAAAATTGCCATAATTTGACGGGAATCGAGTTTGGGAGTTACACTGCTATTGTCCTAGAGCTGAGTCGGAGCACAAATTGCACACTCGGGTCAGACTTTGTTTGAAGCACTTTAAATTTAGAACCTAATGTATAGTGCGCGCGGAGTATCTTGAGTCCTGCAAGTATTTTATGAGCGGCTACGTCCTCCTGGAGGGGGAGATTTTAGTCGATGGCCGCCATTGTTGTTGTAACCATCTGGGAAGGCACTCTGCTACCAAAAACGTACAATCGATTGTCTATGTTCGTTCTGCGGCCAAGTCAAGATAGGCCGCGGATACTATAGTTTTATTTGCTTTTTAAGTTTTCTTTTTTTCGGCATCGGCAGCGCGGCAGCTAGAAATTATTCGCTACGACAATGTAACAAAAGCAGGAACTAGGGTGAAGTCGAAAGTAATGGCCCATCTGACAAAGATACGTGTGTATCGGGCGTAGGGGTGGCACGATAATCGACGATTGGATAATATCGCGATAAAAATGTCGTTTATTATCGTATCGCCGTTGTTATGATTTATCGAATTATTGTCCAAACCCCGATGCTTAAATTGTCACTTCTCGGAAACCATAATAGCAAGAAACAAGCTGTTTGCGGCGTTGCATGCAGAATTACAAGGACTCTCCAACCAAGTGTAAAGTATTGTTGCCAGCCACTTTAGCTGCTTGGAGAGTTAGTTTAATGCAAACAATATTTAAGCATTAAGTGACAGCACGACTGCTAAATTGTTTCTACATGGTGCGAAAGTAATGGACAATGGCCAGTGGTTATTCAAGTCTATTGGCTAAATGGCGAGTGCCACATTCGTGAAGTTTGTACTGTAGTCTTCAGCCGAGGGTTTTTTTAATTAATTTTTTTCAAATGGTTATTCGAGCCTCAAAATTTGTTTAATCGAGGTATTATCGATTATCGCGATAATTAAAAAAAAGTTTTATCGGAATAAAAAATGTTGCATCGTGCTATCCCTAATCGGAACTGGTGTGAATTAGCTTCCACATTCTTGGAATTAGGCTATGCGGTCCCCTGAAATGTTCGGACGTTTCTCGGTTCGAATCTCGGGTTTGCCCTTCCCCTTACTCAGCGTCTTTCTCCTCCTCCTTCAATGAGAATGAACTTAATTACCGTTGCTAATTGACTAGCTATAGGAAATGGTTGGGTAAATGACTATCTACCTGGCTGGATGGCTGGCTAGTCCGCCAACTCCAGTGTTCATTTCCATAGGACCATTCCACTCTTTTAGTAAAGTATTGCAAAGAACTTCTGATACAAAATTGGTCGTACGTCTGAACTACAACAAGAACTGTATACCTTTTCAGGAAGTGTCTCTGGAATGGCATGAGCGGGCGCGTTAAGTAACGAAATATAATTGTTGTAGGAATTGTCAGCAGCAGCCTATTGTCGGATGCGCCGTGATTTATCGTCGTATGAGTGTGGCCGGCTGTTATAGGCCTACCTGTAAAACAATATGTGACCACAATATGTGACCAAATATGTGATAAAAACAATATGCGACCACTGCTGTGAAGATGGCTATCCGTCTTTGTTGGCGAGGGACCACAACTAAACAAGAAATATTTTGTAACTTTCACTTCAAGAAAAATATAGACGTTTCACAATATTTGAGATGAAATACGTGACCGTGTTGTAAATATATATATATATCATGTATTAAAAAGATATTAACAGGCCGTCAAGATAAGAATGGATCCGCCTTTCAAACGAGCGGTATCAACATATCAAAAATTTCTCAAAATTAATCCTGTAGTTGACACTTCAAAGGAAAAACTTATACAACATTGCTACCGAAAGTAATATTGGTCAAGTTTTTCATTTAATATTTTGATACCCTTCGGTAGACTAAATCTACCATCGACTCTTAGACCATGTGAATTTTAACCAAGATAGGCCACCCGGAATTGGCAGCTGTTAGACGTGGCTGATATTCAATATGGCCGACAATGTCATTCTGCTGTATCCTAAAACTAGGCATATTACTGAGTTCTAAAAATTCGCAATTACTTGGTCGAGCGAGATGATAAAAGACGCTGGACCCAAAAGCACACGCGAAAAGAATAGAACGCTAATATTTCGACACCAAGATGCATAAACGCGGTATCGTCATCTTCATACGCTTTGGTATCCGAAAATTAGTGTTTTTTCTTTTAGCATGTGCTTTTGGTTCCAGTGTCTTATACGAACAGTGCTACACAAGCCATTACAGATCGAGAGAGAGAGATGCTATACGTAGTACATTAGCTTATTTTTTTTATAATAACCTACAACATTTTTGCCCTGTGCTCCTCAGGGCAGTGGCTTGATGCTCCACTTATACAATTTCCGTACAGAAACTTGTATGATTTCTGCCCAATGCTCCAAACGAAAGTGCTTTGTGATGTCTACTTTCTCCCATGCCTGCTAAGTGCTGTACCTCGAATTTCGACCCCATCGTCAAAGTATTTGAGGCAAGAATTTCATCTTCGGACTCATATCTTTCCTGCACCAAAGCTGCCAGCTCCCCCCCACCCCACCCCGTTTAATGAAATTTCAACCAAATCAGAATGAAAAAAATCGGTGCGGCAGACCCTGATAACCAACTTTTTTCTTTTTTAACGGCCTAATATTCTTAAATTTCGCTCAGCCGACTAACAATAATTTTTCTTTAAAAACATCTAAATTTTCCATTCATCCTTTCTAACGAAACGAGAAAAATTACTATACCCTCATTAGAACGTGAATATGACAAAAATATTTAGTTACAGTATGTACCATAATTAGAATGCAGTAAACCACTAACTCGCGCAAGGGATACGCATCCGCTCAACGAAATAGTTCTCGTTTAAAACATCGTTATGAGGCAGAGATATCGTAACGTCGACATGATAATTACCACAAGCTTTTAGCTATTAGTTAGAAATTAATTTCTGTTAACATAAATTGAAGCCTACCCCCCCCCCCCCCCATACGAAATGAATGGGCAAATTTTAACTTTAAATTTAAAAAAAAATTTAACTGTGGTACGGGTGTACTAAATCCGACACGAAGTAAATATTTGTAAGCAGTAGTTGTTTCTTGCAATATAATTATCTAAACTGCTAACACTAAAATGATACATTATAGTACAAATGTCAAGAAGAATATCAATACCTTAAATTAAGTGCATATTTATTACGGTTAAATAAATAATAATGCAAACCTATTTATGTTGCCTTTTGGACTTAAATGTCAGACTGCTTGAGCGGGGAATCGAACCCACGACCTTTGGAACCAACGGTGTAAGTTCTACCGCGGAGCCATGCTTGCACGGCCTCAGTGGTACACTGCTACAGTGTATGGCTCAACAGTAGAACTTACGCCTTTGGTTCGAAAGGTCGTGGGTTCAACTCCCCGCTCAGGCTGTTTGTCGTATAAGTCCAAAAGGCAACGTAAATAGGTTTGCATCTGTGTTGAGCCATTTGGCTTTCCATCCTGTTTAATAATTATTAAACCATGAGCAATGGCTGTTTTCCGTGACGTCACCATGAGTTAGCCAATGACGGACGAGAACAACGGCTGTTTTTGCCGTCTAATTGGACTAGCCCAGTCACGTGATATACACGTCACAGCAAACAGCCATGGCGTGTGGTATAGGGAGCAACTCTTGACAGCTGGCATGGTTTTATTTTTTTCCACTAGTTTTTCCGAAATTTCTGATTTCTTTTAGCATATTTAGCATTTTTTTTTACAATTCTGAGGAAATGAAAATAAAAATCATGTGTTGGTGTGCCAACTTGTTTCTTACTGAGATTGGAAGTATAAGGTTGTCTTTTCCATTTAATAAATTTTTTTCTGAATTACTTCATTCCTTTTTTGTAAATTTTTTTTTTATTAAGATGATTTTTTCAGGCAGTTAAGAATTATTTCTGTTTCATGCAATACTTCGATAGAAGGTTGATGAGATTTAGGTAGAAATAGAAATAATTTAGTTAGAAATAAAAATAATATTTCGACTATTTTGTTATCGAATTTCCTACCGCTATCATCAAATGCAATAAATAAATGAAATAATATCTCACGACAAAATAGTGTCTTAAAAATGAGCTGTGTAACAGTGGCGTAACTAGTGAGGGGGGGGGGGTGCATCTTTTCGTTCGTCCTTGCCACATTTTCTTCTGACCACGTTACCATTTACTGAATCAGACAATTCTGGTAAATTTATGTATATACTTTTTTTCGGGACCGAGTTTTTACGTGTTGTATTTCATAAGGGTTGTATTTAATACCCGAATTGTTGTCATATCTATAATGTTGAGACTCTGAAGTGTCCGGGGTCTTATTTTCCGGGACCGAATTGTTGCTCTATCTGTAATGCTGGGACCGAACTGTCCGGAGCCTTATTTTCCGACACCGAATTGTTATTATGACTGTAATGTTGGGACCGAATTGTCCGGGGCCTTATTTTCCGCGACCGAATTGCTGCTCTATCTGTAATGCTGGTATCGAACTGTCCGGGGCATTATTTTCCACGACCGAATTGTCGGACCCATTAGATAATGAAGTGTTAGCGTGACGTCACCAAAATGCATTAAACTGGGTTGCACCTTTGTACCCATCGTAAATGAACTATGAACAATCCAGGCATTAACGCTAGCTATGCTGCCATTAAAAGTCCCGGCTGTGATTGCTGACCCGGCCGCTAATACAGACGATGCTATAGGATAATCCACGATTAGAAAGCAACCAGTTTGCATACGCAATGCATATATCCTTCCGCAAGTCTTCCCGCACAGGTATAAAAATGGTAATTTTATTGTTGTATACCTGTATAGATTCATTGAGTAAGGTATTATCGACCGATTATATTTTACCATTTAATAAACCGCGGGTTCCTTGTCATGTAGCGACAATATGCGATGGCGCGTTGATTTTGAGTATTTAGCAAGTTGCAATAACCTATATCTATTTAATAATTCACTATTTTGGTCTGTGCAGTCCCCGTTGAGGCTCATTGGGTCAGAAAAATTAGGCCGTTAGTATATAATATTTTAAATTAATAAAACTTCAGGCCAGTTAATTAGTTTTTTTTTATCTGCAATTATTTCTGTATAATGAGTTTGTTAGTACATGCATTCTTATCTAATTGCCGAGCAAAGCTAGGCCTTAATACTGGACAGTTGCGGATCCAGAATGAAATTTTAGGAGGAGCGATTTCAATGCAGCTAGGGCTTGAGAACACCGATATTTTTGTCAATAGTTGCTCCAGCTCCAGATTTTGGGGAGCGGATTAGGCGGGGGGGGGGGGGAGACTTAGATCTTGAAAGTGATTGAGTTTTTTTTAAAGTATTTTGGAGTATTTGAAGACTTACGCAAAGCTATTTTTTTTCACATTTTTCCCGTATAGTTAGGCCTACTTTGTCTATAATTTGGGGTACTGCGCAGGAAAGCACGTGTGGGCTTTTCTTCGACCTTTTCTTTTGTTATTTTCTGCTGTTCTCCTATGAATATATCGAAAATTCAGAAACATTTTGAAAACATGACGGTAAAGAACTAACAGAA
>JAHWFP010168085.1:2151-13705 GCA_023313725.1 Lithobius niger | reverse complement strand
GAATAAACATTAATTTTCTTTGGCCTCATGTAGAAGGGACGAAAATTGTTTATAAAGCTAAAAAAATTGTTTGGCGTCTGTTTTGAAAAACCCAGCCGATTTAATGGAATGTCATATAGTGAATTCACTTTGGCAGAACTGGACCATATCCTTTTTCCCGACCCGGTGACCGTCAGATTGGTTGATCCGAGCCCAAGTGAGCCGGACTGATGTTGCGACCCTAACAGTCGCAATCCGACCCGACTCGAAACAAACTGAGACCGTTTTTCAATTAGTTGTTTCAATATTTTAACACTTGGTTAAACAAAAAAAACTAAATGCAAAATTTAGTTGTTTTAACAGTAAAAGCTAAATTTCAGTAAAGGTCGGCCGAGGAGAACAGCTTCTCCTCTTGAAGAATTTATTGACAAAGATGTACGTATAGTTTCGGCTGTAATACCCAGTGAGTCTAGGAAATCGATATTTCGTGTGTTCTAGCACGAAACCTCTTTTCCAGATTTAATTTCCAGATACCGAAGTTTGAGTGAATTTTACTGGCAAGGAGTCGAGTGGTAAAACGCAAAAAATTATGGATTTCATAAAGGCACGGATAACATTCGGTGTGAGATTTTTATGTTGTCTTTCTGCAAAACTCATTCTCCGAAGTAATTTCGATTTACGGTTTCTGTTTCGATTTCGATTTATGATTTGATTTTTCGATTCGAGATATAATTTTGATTTAGAAAAAAAAATCGTACCACAAACGCGTTTGAATCGATGGTACCTTTTACACAGCTCGATTTGGCTCAGGGAGACCTACCGACAAACGCAGAAACAGGCCACTGTGTATGAAAGCACCAGTACATTCCCTTTGTTTTTAACTGCATGACCTGCCACCGATTACGATTTTTATGCCACAAACGCCAAAGATTGCGTCGGCGATTGTGGCGCGTTTTGTGGTCCGTCTGAAACCGCTCTTACGATGTTTAGTCTTACGATATTAACAATGTTTTCGATGGTTTTGTCTATTTGGCGTTGTATTTCATCTTACCTGTAATTTCGTTTGCTTCAGCCTTGACATTTCGTGTTAAGTAGGTCTAAACATAGAGGAAGGAATTCCTACTTCCTAATTCCTCATTTATGTGCCGCTCATAAACGAAGTTAAAGATAAAAGCTCCGAATCGTGACGAGAAGCAGCTTCGTGTGTACGTAAAACTCCGACGATTCACGAAGGTGTCGTCATTGCCTTATTATGGCACAACGAGAATGAAAGCACACCGCTTCCTCTCTAATTGAAATATATACTGTATAGATATGTGGTTTGTTTGTCGGTGACTATTCAGCGACGAGTAAAGCTTTGATTTATATAATTACAGAGTGAAAAGATGTGGTATTTTCATAAGTAATACCCGAGTGCTAGGGTAGTGATCGATAATTTGTTGGAGCACGAAAGGTTTTGCTTCCATTAAACTCGTGAATGCTTGTGTTGACTAATTATTAAGAAGGAGCTTATTGCCAACTCAAGCACGAACGAGTTTAAGGGAGCAAAAACTTGAGTGCTCCAAAAACATCGATAACTGCACGCAGCAGGAAGGGAATCAGAGTATCTCGCGAGAGTTACTTTATCAGTTTATTAATAAATCAATTACAAACATTTATGGGCGTATGTATGAATTTCTGCATTTTGTATTAACGTTGATTTACTTTGAATAATTCTTTAGCGAGTCTATTAGTTGAGGATTATGTGAAGTAGCCTCTCCGTCACTTTCGGAGTTTCAATTTCGTTTTTTTTTTTTAATACGCTTCAGAGTGCAGACGTTAGCAGGTTTTGCATCTCCGTAGAAACGATCACAGAACGCCACTGAAAATCTGTAATTTACGTATTAGTAAAATTACCTAAACTTTTATGTAGCAGTTAAATTAGCCATACGTGTTTACATCCATATTCATTATTTATTTGTATTTATCTAACCGCAAATCTGTTTGCCGCTGCCCTGTTGGACGCCCGCCGTCTGTTGCTCGCTGTCCAATCAGTCTGTTGCAAGCTGTCTTGGTTGCTATGGAAACGAATACGGCCTCGCTATTAAAAACCAAGACTACCTATATTTAAAAGACTTAATGCTCGGTTTCACGTAGCATGCTAGACGCGTCGTCCAAGCGTTGTGCTGAACTGAAAGCACGAAGAACGAAAAACCCCAATCGTGGCATTGGTTAGTGTATGTGAGATGCACAAAAACGTGATATCTTCTATTATTAGATTTACCGGTGTTGCAGCGCTAAACGAACATTATTTTACGGTAATGGTGACTATTCTTGAAGTCTTTGGACGATTTACTGCTACGTCAAAGGATCGTTTAACACATTTTTAATGAGAATTGAAAACGCCGTAGCGTATCATACAGTACAATACACAAGTACCTTGGTTGCTCTTCTGCTTGAAATTCATGAAATTAAACCTCCGGAGGCTTTGTTTTGTCGTCGACAAAACAAATGAAATGAGAATCGAAATGGCTGAAGATGTAGATGAGTTGCTTAGGGAACTAAGGCGGCAAAAAGTGATCACTGACAGTGAGATCAACTTTGGTATAGTGTCAGAGGAGACCTTCGTCCATGTAATGAGGGAAGCACAAAAACGAGGGATTAGTGAGAGGAGGGTGAGAGAAGTTGGAGTCAACACAGAAATGCAAGTGCAGAGGTTTGGGAGAAAACAAGATGGCGGGCAGACGAAGTCATCAACACAAGCATCAGCGAGTGAACGAGGAAAGGCTTCAGACAAGGAAGTAGTTGCACCAGTGGGGAAGCTGTTCAGTGCTGTTGTAGTAGAAAGGTCAGCACCTAAAGCCGTTTGGAGTGAGGAAGAAATTGAGAGTGACGATCCGGACAGAAGAGAGGAAGAGCCACGGCGTACGTCAAGACGTTTGCAAGTGCTGAAAAAGCTGTATGGGGGTGGTCTTACGAACGTTTACATGCCCAGATCAGTGGTGATGGTGTGTGCTCCAGCAGGTACGCCCTACCCGATCACCCAATTCTATCTGTCCGTCGAAGGAGTAGTGGGAGCAGATGAGATGGTGGCAGTGGGGCCACTCAGAGTTGGCTATGCATTTGAAGTAGAAGTTCGCGCACAAGCAGCCAAGCAGAAACTGTTGCGAGCAAGACTGAGTATAAATGGGCATTTAGCAGAAATGCATGACCTCCACGAGCAAACAGTGCAGGCACGTCTGCACTGGCTGCCGCGAGGAATCTCCGCTCAAGATGTGGCTACTGGTCTAGCGCGCATTGCCATACTTGAGAAGCATGCATTTGAAAAGCTTTATATCCGGGGGAAGTGTGTTTGTGAAACAACCGTTCGACAAGTTACGTTGCGTCTCCGAGAGGGTGTAACGATAGATGATGTACCGGATGTGGCGCTCATAAAAGGAATCCCAACGCTGGTGTTAGTCAATGATCGGGCGCCACAATGCTTAAGGTGTCACGCGCGAGGACATTATCGTCGCGCATGCGTCGCGCGATCATGCGAGATAGGTGGCATTTGGTGTGACCCGCGCAAGCTTTGTCCCCATCTGCAAGCTGCAGCAAGAGCAAAGGAAGATGCGCGATTAATGCAACAGCAAGCACAACTGCAAGTGCACCCGGTTCCGCAGCAACAACCACGGGAGGTAGTACGTAGAGTCCAACGGCTGTCGCAAGCAGACAAAACGCAATCTCAGCAGC
This sequence comes from Lithobius niger, assembly GCA_023313725.1. Classification (NCBI taxonomy): domain Eukaryota; kingdom Metazoa; phylum Arthropoda; class Chilopoda; order Lithobiomorpha; family Lithobiidae; genus Lithobius; species Lithobius niger. Next base: position 10,015 of record JAHWFP010168085.1, on the reverse strand, counting down.
AGCTGGGGCAACCGGCCTTGAGTACAAGTGCACCATGTATTGTAGCGGCGGTTGAAGCATCTATTTCGCAGCAGCAGATTGCGTCGGAAAATGATGTAGAGCGACAAGGTGAGACTGTGCAGCAGCGAAGAGGAAAAGATAATGACAAGCAGTGGATTACTCCCCCGGCCAAGCGTAAACGTAAACGAAAATCAAGTTCTGAAGTGGCAACACAATCACCAATGGAGACTGCGGTAACGCAAAATCCGGGAGTTGCGGCAAGTAAAGTGGATGACGGTGCAAGTGAAAGTGGGAAAATGGTTAATGAAGATAGTATGGAATCGGGTGATAGCCAGCAGGTTGGTGAAGATCATTACTGTGCAAGTGGCCCACAACAAAAAGTGGACCAACTATCAAATGGGGACCAGGTGTCTCAGGTGAATAACAGTCAAGTGATTATGAGTTGTAGTGGGTCGGATGGTGAATGAGGGAGTCTGGGTAAGGAGGGAGTGTAATTAAGGTCCTATTCCAAATTCATAGTACTTGAGGGCTATAGCATCGTGTCTTGGAATGCGCGAGGTGTGCGGCAGAAGTTAGATGAGATAGAGCTATTATTGCAGCATGCTGATATTTTGAGCGTGCAGGAGGAGAATAACATGCGAGGATTTGATGCCTCAGCCTGGGGAGCAGACTTTGTGTTTTCTGGCACAAAGGTAGGAGTTTTTGTTAAGTGGTCCGTGCCGTATCAGGTGATTCCCATGTCCAATAGTGCTATGGGCGTTGATGCCTTAGCGATTAAGGTATACATGTCCAGACAATGGGTGACCATGGTATTTGTACATGTCACAGGCAATCCGTCGGCTGGTGAATGGGTTCGTTGGTTTCGGCAGTTTGCATCCCCAGTCATCATTGGTGGTGACTTTAATAGCCATCACTATGACTGGGGCTCGCTGCAGATTGATGCCCGAGGTCGTCGGGTGGCGGGAGCAATTGCTGATAGTGATTTAGAGATTATGCAGGATGGAACCCCAACGTTTGTTAGGTGGCAACAGAACGGGGTCAAGGAATCAGTTCTTGATTTTTTCGTTTGTTCACGAGATGTTGCGGTGAGTTATCTTTTCGAGGTCTCGGATGATCTGCGAGGAAGCGATCACTTCCCAGTTGCTTTGCGTCCTCGTAGAGCAATCAAGTCAGGACCTGGGCCCATGTTCGGACCCAGAGCTGGTTCTGGTACTGGGGTTTCTCTGAGACGGCGGGCTCGCCCGTTTGTGGGTAATGGTATCTTTGGGGAATGGGTTGGCGCACTTTCACCAAAGCATAGGCTGTGTAATGTGTCACTTCGGTCCAGTCGCCCTAAGTGGTGGACTAGCAGGTGTACTATTGCTGTGCGTGACCGGCGAAGGTTTTACCGGAAGTGGAAACGTGCACCGAGTGAGGTGAGTTGGCTGACATATTGTGGGGTTTCGGCTGAATCGCACTTCATTTTGAAGCGGGAAAAGGCGATGTTTGCGGAGCGGCTGTGTAAGACTGTTGCTGCATCGAATTCGATCCAGCAGGCGTGGAAAGCTCTTGGAAGAACCAGCAGTAAGTTAGTGCAAGAATGGGTCTACTGTGCTGCTGCGACCTTTGGTGCACGAGAGGTTTTGCGTGGAGAACAAATGGCGGATGCGTTCAACGCTAGATTTGCCAGTGTGTATGACCTGGCACAGGGCTCTGATCCCATAGAGTTAGAATTTTCTGTTCGGTCACATGCTAGTGATGCTCCATGGGAGTTCCAAGAATTTGTAGCAGCTCTGGCGTGTTGTCGGGCATCTAGTGCAGTAGGGATTGATGGTGTTGGTTACGATGCTGTTCGGAGCCGGTCGGTTAATGAACAGATGGCGCTTGTGGCGCTCTTTCAGCAGATTCTTGAAGGTTCCCCAATCCCACCAGCATGGATGTACACTGTTCTGGTCCCTGTGCATAAACCGGGAAGCAATAGGTCGGAACTGGTTAACTATCGCCCAATTGCTCTGTTATCGTGTATTAGGAAAATATATGAGCGGATGGTTGTTCGGCGTTTAAGCTGGCATCTTGAGTATTTTGACTGCATAGCTGGTGTCCAGTTTGGTTATCGTCCAAATCGCAGTGCACAGGATGCTGTTCTTTTCTTGCTCTCTAGTATTCGTGAAGCGTGGGTGCAGGGAAAGGTTGTATTGGCAATCTTTTTAGATATAAAGGCGGCATACGACACTGTGTCTATTGCATTAATGGCAGCTGGTCGACTGAGGCAACAACGGAAAGGGGTCTTCCCCAGGGAAGTTGCTTGAGTCCGACTTTGTTTGCCATTGCCATTAATGAAATCCTCATTGCGGTTGGGGCGTCGACAAATATTGTCTGTTATGCCGATGATGTGGCGGTCTGGTTTGTAGGGGATGATCTGGATTTGATGACGCAAGGAGCACAGGTTGTGTTAGATAGTATACAGTCCCTCCTCAAAGAGCGCGGCCTTTTGTTAGCCCCGGCAAAGACGGAGGTTGTTGTGTTTGCTAGGTATGCGACGGTTCCACTTGGCTGTGTCAAGTTGCGGGTTGGAGACCACGTGATCTGCCCGAAGTCGCAAGTCAAGTATCTGGGAGTACTGCTAGATGCTGCTCTAGATTGGTCACAAGATGCACGCAGGTTGAAGGAAAAGGTTCAAGCTCGGACTGCTGTACTGCGGGCTCTGTGTAGAGGAAAAACTGTTTCAAGGGGAGCCCTGCTGGCTACGTTTAGGTCTTTTGTCCGCTCAACAATGGACTATCATCTCCCGTTCCTGGCTTGCGCCAGGAGGCATCTGCAAATGCTTCAAGTTGAGGTCAACACCTGCTTGCGGCTGATTTCAGGTTGCATTGCCTCCACCCCAGTTCAAGCACTGTGGGTGGAGTGCAATGAGCAGCCCATTGAGTGCAGGGCTAAAGAGCTGTTAGTGGTGTTGTGCTTGCGCAATCTAAGCCGTGGCCCGTTGGATCCGGTTGGACGGATTTTAAGTGATTATAGGAAGCTCAGCGGAAAGGCACAGGGTATTCTGGGTGAAGCGGGAGCAGGTATTGCTTTTTTGCAGCAAGTTACGCCTGATCCCATAGCTGTTGCAACCCCTCGTACGTTGGGCCCGTGGGTCTGGTGTCCAGAGCTAAAAGGTATCTTCAACGAGGGTAGTACAGAAGGTGGTATAGAGTGTAGCATCTATTGTGATGCTGCGTTTGATTTGGGACGTCAGAGAGGAGGATTAGGTGTGGTGGTGCCGTCGTTAAAGATCATGGTCCAGCGGTGTGTGGCTGCAGTTCCATCAAGCACACTTTGTGAGCTGTTGGCCATTTCTGTGGCGCTGGATGTTGCCATAGACCTGCATCTGCCAGCATTTGCGGTATATACGGATTCGCGTGCTAGTCATGGGCTTTTAAGAAGGGCTTGTGAGAACCTGGATGTAGGTGACCCTGTTGTATTCACGATCCTTTGGAAATTTTGGGTAGCATTGCGTGTCAGTCATGTTGAACTGTGCTGGGTGAGGGGCCACAGTGGGAATGTGGGAAACGTGATGGCTGATGGTTTGGCCCGGGATGCTGTTCATGGTGGCAGTACAGAAGTGATGCCAGTGCTCTCTGCACGTATGTGCAGGAGTCTAGTGAGGCAATGGTCTTTGCGGCAGTGGCAAGTTCTGTGGGACTCCGCTGGGGTGGCCAGAGGCTTCTATAGGCAGCACCCGGTCTGTAGTGGGCGGTCTCACACTGATAGGCTGTGTTTTCAGGATGCAAAGATGCTCTTCAGGCTGAGAGTAGGTCACTCTCTGTTACGGGCCCATCAATTCAAATTTGGGTGGGTCAGTTCCCCATATTGTACAATGTGTTTAGTAGATGAGACAGCTGAGCATGTCCTTCTGTCTTGCCGACGATATGAAGGAGCTCGACGTCGCCTATTTGGCTCGAAGCAGCAGACAGCAGCAGTGCATGAATTGTTGTCGCAGGACGGGGGTGTTCGTCCTCTCGACAGGTTGCGCGCGGTGGTAAAGTTTTGTAGAGTTATTGAGTTACAATTGTGAATGTGTAAGCTACTTTCCCTCAACTTCCCGGTCTCTCTCATCCCAGACCCCTGCGGTCTACTAGTCCGATGGTCTCTAATCCAGTGGTGTGGTTGTGCTTCGAATTGCAGCTCAGTGGATCTTAATCCGCATGATGAGTGAGTGGACGGCAAGGCTCACTGGAACTCTCCCTAGATGGGGGAGAGAAGGTGGGCAGCAGTAGTGGTGTCCAGTGTGACAGAGTGTGTGCTCGTGATGGTGAAAACAAAAGAAACCGTGTTGTGCAGTGTGTAGCTTTCCTTGCCAAAGTTTGAATCACTGGAATTCCTCATAGAACTTTTCCTATATGAGAAAGAGAAGTGGGGACCAGATGACGAAAGAGTGGTGTTTGAGTAGCAAACATGTGTAGATATTGCTAGTACCGTGTTGGGGTGTGTTTAGCGTATGCTGCAAGGGCTGTAGAGTGGTCAGTGTTACGTTGGTTTGGTTGTTTTAGTTGTGTTATAGTTGTGTACTTAGTTGTAGTAACGGGTGCATGGCCTCGGGCCAAAACCCGGAATAAACATGTCGAAAAAAGAGGTACGTAGCATGAAGCCATTGTTGTTAAATTTTAATAATTTGGTGTCAATGCAGTTTTTTAAGTTTAAAATCCGCCTATCGCGTGTCACACGTACCTTTCACAGTTCAGTCCGCATGCTATAGAGCAGTTCAGTTTTGAGGTGTAAGTAGCGCTACTGGTAGCAGAATCGGTGGCTAACTGGACGACGCGTCGAATTTCTAACATTAAGCCTTTACATCCAGATATCCTTGGTGGGTAGCTGTCTTGGTTGCTATGGAAACGAATACGGTCTCGCCATTAAAAACTCTTTAAATAAGTTCGAGTGACAATTCCTGGAGTGAAGATGCATTGCGGACGCGTAAGTACATTCTATAGCGTCTGTGAAGCAATTTTATTATGGTGTAATGCGTTACCTACAGCAGCAATAAACGAATCGGGTCTAACAACCAATTCTATCGCCATGTTAAAAAATTCTTTTTTATGACGGTTTCATTAGTTAGCACCAGTCAGAAACAGAAGTCGTTGTAGCAATTGGCGTCTCGTCGAAAATCATCAAATGTAACATAACCTAAACGTTTCTCACATACTGAATTTAGCTTCTCATTCTTTAATAAGTGATTAATTAAGCCTTTCTCAGCAGTTTTAATTACGCGAATCTGGTGTTCTGTGATGCCAAATAGTTGTGATTATCGCTAATGCTCTAGAGCGCTTATCACTTATTAATCGTCCTCTTGGTAGACCATGAGTGCTGATCAGAATAAGCGGGCTGTGATTGGCTCATACGTCAAAAATCTCCCTTTCCCATTGGATAAAAAATAACGAGGGAGATACTCATGTAAGCCAGGTAATGCCTTGCAATATTTGTAATGAAACCACGCTCTTCATTTTAACATGCGACTTTTGTTATGGCAACTTGGCTGTTTATCGGGGAAGTACGACGCTCCGGGTTTCCGACTAGTGAGCTGACCAAAAAGCACAGTCAGGGATCGGTTAGCTTAGCTTAAGCTTAGCTTAGCTTAACAACTCCTGCACTGTAAACTGCTCTGAATTATAAAAAGGGCAAATCAAGCAGTGTTACGGAAAAAAGGCGAACGACGTTTCGGAAATTATCAATTTTTGTCATCAGGTTTGCAAAATGTACAAATTAAAAACATGGCAAAGGCCACAAGTCATCCTATGTTTAACAGAAGAACAGCAGGAATTTAAAAAAAAGTACTGAAAAACCACCAAATACTCCTATTAGGAGAGGCTGTAACGATGGAAAAGCAGGTTGGGTTATGCTTTTCGGCTACCGTTACTGCCTCTTCTAAGAGTAGTAATTGGCGGTTTTTGACTTTTTAAATTACTGCTGTTGTGCTTTTAAACGTAGGATGACTTGCGGCCTTTACCATGTTTTAAATTTGTGAATTTGTAAACCCGATGAAGAAAATTGATAACTTCCGAAACGGGGCGAGAGATAATCGTCTAACTGGAAAATCGCATAATTGGAAGAACGTATACCGTATAACAGTATAACTGAAAGTCGTCTAACAGGAAATTCGCATAATGGAAAACCGTCTAACTGGAAATTCGTATAATGGATTATCGTCTAACTGGAAATTCGTATAACGGATTATCGTCTAATGTCCCTGCCTCGCTTGGGGTGAGGGATAATCGTCTAACTGGAAAATCGCATAATTGGAAGAACCTATACAGTATAACAGTATAACGGAAAATCGTCTAACTGGAAATTCGTATAATGCATTATCGTCTAATGTCCCTGCCGCGCTCGCTACATATAACATCAGAAACTGCAGTTAGACGTTTATCCATTATACGATTATATATTATACGATATTCCGTTTAGATGATTATCCATTATACGATATTCCGTTTAGACGATTTTCCAGATTTTTTTTTTATGCAAATATTAGACAGTTATCCCATTAGACGATTTTCCAGTTAGATGTTCGTCCGACGCCCATTCCGAAACATCGTTTGCCTTTCTTCTCTAGCACTGCTTGGTTTGCATAGTCTGTTGCCGTGCTTTCATTCTGCACGCGTCATCTATACCACGCGCCGTGGCTGTTTGCTGTGACATGCATATCACGTGACTGGGCTAGTCCAATCAGACGGCCAAACAGCCGTTGTTCTCGTTCGTCACTGGCTAACTCATGGTGACGTCACGGCAAACAGCCATTGCGCATGGTGACGTCACGGTAAACTCAACATGTCAACTCACCATGTTTTTAGTCAACATGGTGCCAAACTCGGCTTTATCGTTTTTCCGAATGAAGCGTTCTACAATGTCAGTTCAAAAATCCGCAGAGGAACTTGCAATGGGAGTTGTTTATCTTACTGACTGTTATAGAAAGATACGACAAGCCAAATTTAACCACACGATGTCACCGATATGTTAACCACACGGAACGTCTCCATGATGTTTTGGTCAAGTCGCAGAGCTAGGTTCAGTTGCTACACGGTCTTTGTCCGTGGGGTAGACGAGTAGCCCAGAGAGCTCTTGAGTTAACCTCTGTATAGTTGCTTGGCATGATGACAAGTAATTACACAGTAATGTGATTCAAAATAGAACATTGCTTTTTAAAACACATAAAACTAGCACATTAAAATACGGTGACAGTTTCAGTGCCATCGTAGACTGTCCTCAGGACTGGACTGAACACGATGAAATGTCCAACACTCAGGAAATCAAAACCAAATTTATATTCAGGTAAACCCAAAATCTTGTGTGAGGGGGAGGTACGCAAGATAAGACCGACAGAGTGTGAAATATCGACGGGGGGGGGGGGGAGAGGATGGAAGACGAATAATCATAATCCAACATCAGAACTAACAGCAATAATAATACACCTACCTACTCACTTCTTAGACCTGCCACTCAAATGGCCTTGAAATAACCTACCTTCTTTCAAATTTAACTCAGACGTCGCTTCCTCCCACATACCTCAACACGCCGTGCAAATTACAAAACTGGCTTAGCTAATAAGGTGAATAAGATAGATTGTAGATGTACTTATTGGTTGACTAGAGGAAGCCCGTGCTACCCGTGTCTTGGATCCACCGTTTGCAACACTGTACGGTTTGGTTGCTCATGAGTATGTCCATGTTTCACCGAATTAAGTTTCTTCAATCCCAAGTTTGTACTCACTGACCAACATACGCTTTCATCGATTTAAGTTTGTTCAATCCAATTTTTGCGCGCACTGACTAACAAACGCTGATTTTCGTTCGCTTCGCTCACTCAATCAGCGCATCCCGTGACGCATCCCGTGACGTTTAAAAATTGGCAC
>JAHWFP010168084.1:0-10763 GCA_023313725.1 Lithobius niger | reverse complement strand
ACGCAATTTCTTTCGACTCATGCATGATCAATAAATGTTCAATATCCTCAGACTTTAGGCTATCAGTCTTCTTAAGGGGTGCCAAGTAACTCGTGACTAAATTATCATAACCTGCAGGCAAGCCTAGAATTATATAGCATGCTTTTTCTTCGTCATCGATTATTTTTCCAGTATCGGCTATACTTTGAAATAATGCACCAATTTGTCCTAGAAATTCAGCTACGGACATGTCGTCAGTTTTACGAAAATCGTGCAGCTTTCTTCTTAACGCTAGATAACGTAACACATTTGAGGGTTCGTACCTATTCTTCAAGTGTTGCCAAATCGTATATGCTTCTGTCAAGTTTCTAGGAATTTGAATTTTTAGCAGATCGACACTTAAAGTTATCAACCCCGTTGCTTTTTCATTTGCTAATTCCCATTTGGCTAACTCTTTATCATCGGTTGGTTTTGCTTTTCCTGTCATGACTAAACCCCAAATGCCTTGTTGCTTTAGGAGCGCTTCTACACGACATGACCAGGATGCGAAATTTTTGCCGTCTAATAACTGGATATTTGAAAGATTATTCATATTTTGACTTAAATCTGCCATTTTTAAATAATATCACTGTACACTTCTTAGGCTTTACGAGTTTTTTCTTTCTTTCTAGGTACACTGTCCTATGTCAATTATTTCTACTGCAATCCCTTTAAATTATTTCTGGCGGAATTACTACGATTTTTCAATGTATCAACATTGACATTTAAATACCATTAACTGTTTGGTATGACTCCGACTGCACTTAACGTATACTTGCCGTTATTTTGAAGAAACCAGGAAACATCTTGAAATTGCCGTCTTGTATCCTCGTTGGTTTACCTTGACGTTCTTGCATGGCTTCATCCTCCGTCAGTAGTTGTGAAGTAAGTCGCTGCTGTCTTGAAACTGCATACGAGCATGACTGCATACGTTAGGTTTAAGTTTGCCATATTTGCGTTATCACGAAAAAAAACGCTCTGAATACCACTTGTTGAGGCTAATTTAAGTGAACCGATCTACTACCATTTTAACGTATAAACGCAAACACGTTTCTAAACAAAACTCACATTTAATGCAAGGCAAACGGCTTACAAAATTCACAACATTTCAAAATAAACAGACCAAAATGGTGATGTTGTTCCTGGCCTAGCGCCAGTCGAAGTGAGGATTTTGGCAGCCCTCACGGCTGTTACAAATCTCGGTAACCAAGGGAGCCACTCTTCAGCATCTTCCGTTACCGAGTTGCACACCATCCACCATATCCGGGCTAACAGGATTGTCACCAGTCCCAAGTTTGCACACAACAAAAACACCAGGAACTGGGAATTCCAACACATGGTCATTAGCCCTGTTGTCACACAAACTGTCACACAAATACCTTAATGGCGACGGCCAATTTGGTGCGTCTTAACAATAACAATAGGAAAATGATATCAATTTTCGTTCTGTTATGGATTTGTCGGTTTAGCGAGTCAGCCGGCTCTAACTCTGTCAAACCATTTGGACTCCAAAATAATCATCTTTTTTTAACTTAAAAATTGAAATTAAACTTTTTCAAAGCACTTAGTAAACCGTGTTTAATGTAAGCACTTAGTAAACCGTGTTTATTCTATGTATCGTTTTGGGTCACTTTTTCAGAGTACATAATAAACCGTGCTTGATCACTCAACTTTAACAGACACCTGGGAGATTTTCAGTTTAGATCGAAGGACCACGGTTTGGACCTCAAGCTTGGTGGCAGCTATTTTGGCGCTGATATCACTGCTTTATACGGCGAAAACTTGATGGTTATACTTCTACCCTTATGGGGTTATTATACGATCGACTCTTTTCGTACTAATCATAGGGAATGGCCGTATACGGGTGCTGTCATGAAAGTCAGATATGACTAAGTCGAGTTTAGAGTTTAAGGTATCACCACTCAATGAAATGAACTGCCTGGGAATGTCAGATTGTGTGAAGCGGTACGTTCCTCGACGGTGTAACCTCAATTTTAAAAGCAACCGTTTGCTTTTATTTTTTCAAGCGCAAGCATGTTGACTGACGTAAAAGTGTTTTGCTAATTAACAAGTATAATGTACTGTTATTTATAATAACATTCCCTAAACGAGAAGCGTTGTTATTTTTATTTGTAGCTTTAGGCTATACAAAAATGTCGAGGCGATGCGGCTGTCAATTAAGAAAAGCTTGGAAACAGCTTTGTTTTTCTTTATAATTAAGAGTTGTGACCGAAAGTTGGTTTGAAAAGTAGATTTAAAAAATATTTCTTTCAGCTGTTTTTTTAATTAATTTGCTTCAGCGTTCCTCATATAACTCTTGGACGGGCGAACCAAGTTATTTTAATAAAGCGCGTTGCGAATCAAGGCAAAGAAGCTTATGTCCGTTTGTCTGTCGCTCTGTTTTTCCTTGCGATAACTTTCTAACCGCTTGCCCGATTCATTACACATTTCCTGCAAGATTTATTTGCGCTATACTAAAAGTTTTCTACAAGCTTCTTTCTAGTTCTGTATTATAAATTTTCAAGATGCTTTCTTTGTTCTCTATTACAAATTTTCTATGCGCATTCTTTGTTCTGTATTACAGATTTCTGTATGTTTTCTTTGTTCTGTATTACACATTTTCTACATGCTCTCTTTGTTCTCTATTACACATTTTCTATGCGCATTCTTTGTTCTGTATTACAGATTTCTGTATGTTTTCTTTGTTCTGTATTACAAATTTTATACATGCTCTCTTTGTTCTGTATTACAAATTTTCCACATGCTCTCTTTGTTCTATATTACAAATTTTCTACGCACATTCTTTATTCTGTATTACAAATTTTCTGCTTTCTTGTGACGACTCAGGGAGTGGACGATTGATTTCAAGCGAAGGCTCAAGCACAATTCACACCTTACAGTACAGCAAGGGGTTCTGTACTCAGAATTCACATATTAGGTACTGACTCAGGTTTAGAAGGCTGGTCAGTCCTGGCGTAGTGCTCAGAGAGACGACCTTATCGGTTGCCTCTCCTCGACTGTCTGCCAGATCTGTTCTCAGCCCCTCGTATTTATACGCGGGGGAAAACAATAGACCTCGCCTTAGGCTATTACGTCACGTGACCTGCTGTACTGCATAGAACCGGATCCGCCTGGTTTAGCCAGTAGGAGCCATTTATGCAGTCCTGTTGGCGCATGCTCAGTAGGCGCATTTGGGCGCGGCTAACGAGCAGGTGCACAGACAGAATACTTAACTGCAAGGCGCACCATGAAGTGTTGCTTCATGTGGCGTATTGTTATCATGTGAGCAGCCGGTTACATTCTTTGTTCTGCATTACAAATTTTCTACATGCTTTCTTTGTTCAGTATTATAGATTTTCTACATGATATCTTTAATATATAGGATTTTTGTTACCATAACAATAGAAGGTTGCCAACTAAACAATAAATTAAACGGGCTTTATAGGAAGAAATTCATTATTACACGCAGCTTCGTTATAACGAGAGTCTACAGTAAATTGTTTACAGCCTCGGTAACAAGTTACAAATCCGCAGAATTTGCCTTTAAATAAGGCTAGTTACGTACAGATATCAGTGGTTAAAACCTGGAGCGTCTTTTCATACTGCATTAAAGAACAGCATTATTGATTTAATGTCTCGACCCCTTTGGGAGTGAGTGCCTCGTACTCAGGCGTCAAATAACTACGTTTTACAGTGGTCATGAATTTTGTAAAGCTCCCTTTCGCTCCATTCCAGCTTTTGCCTCATTTCCATAACAGCACTCTCGTTTAACTGCTCTTTACGAGCATTTCATTGAAGAAAAGCCTGAAAATTTAATGCTAATCGTAAAGCGAATGGTCTGTAGCGAGGGGAGTTACATAACCATACGAAAATTATAATCTAACTTGAACTGTAAAAAATGGGAAAATGGGAAATGGGAAAATGGGAAAATGGGAAAACGCGTAATACACATAGAAAAAAAAGCATAGCCAAGTTGCTTTCAGAGTACTGAGACTAGGGGCTGTCAGGATGTAGAGTGGAAGAGAGTTCCAAACGGGGACTACCCTTTAAGGACATACAGTATCTAAAACAAAACCCACTAGGGTGAAAGAACCCGCCAAGTTTCAGCCAATCAAAGTAGTGATATCAAAGCAAAAATGGCTGCCACCAAGTTGCTACATTAGTTGCCAAGCTAATCCCAACACGAACTATTGGGCATTATACACAAATATTTCCAACAAGTTTACTAGAGTCGTTGATATATGCATTGGAGCCTAAAATAGAACAGGTATCAGCCCCAGAAGTTGAGCAGCTTCAAGATTCAAATACCGACATTGCAACGTGAGCAATATGAAGCCTCGTCACTGCCAACTTGCATCACAGCATGAACACGTCCTATTGAAGTTCCGGCCTTATTTCCTAGGGCCTTAACATAGGGAAAAGTTCATCAGGTTCGTGATGAGTCTAACCAATCAAGTAACCAGGAACAAATTTCAGCACTGATCTCTATACCTGTGAAACCTGATACTGTGAAGAAAGCTTTGGAAGGATCAGATACAGTTCAATTTTCCATAATGGAAGGTTTCCGAAAGGGTTGGGAGCCACTGATACCATACCTATAGTGCAGAGGGGGGGGGGGGGGGGGAAAAAAATAATACTTTAAATTAGGGGGTTAAGAAACGCATGCAAGTTTTGCTCGACTAGCATTCTATGGAAGCATTTTTCGTGGGCATGCAAACCGATTCGGAACTGAGCGCATTCCAAACTGGGTCAACTTGCACAGCAAAGAAATATTTTCGACAGTCAGGACGTGATCCCTGAACTGCAAGTCTCCAAGCATGGCCCCGAATACAATAAACATGTGGAGGCAATTCGAAAAAAAAGGTTAATCAACATCTATTAAACCGTATAGTATTTTGTTTGTTAAAATCAAATCAAAACGCAGTGTGCCCAGTTCGAGCAATTCTAAACCAACTTTGGAAAGACGCACAAGATGATTTACCCCCGCAGATAACCGATAAATGTCGAGTAAATTTACGCTGGCCCGACTCAATGAGGTCAATGTCCCCAGCCAAATAAGGGGACCAAACTGGAGTCGCGTACTCCAAGGGACGCACAAAAAACCACATAAGGCCCAACATTTGGTTGCAGAATTTCGCGATGTAAAACACCTATTTACAACTGCTAAACGGCGCACTAACGCACTAACCTTGCGGCAATGTAAGGACGAAGTCCTGTGAGAAGAACCAAACGACAAGGTCTTATAGGTTTATAAAATGTTGCAAAACGAAGAACACATTAAGACTAGGACGAACTGAACAAACGAAAGCCCAGTAATGCAATAGCGTCAACAGAATCGCGTTGCAATTAGCATTCCGAAATGATGCATCAACTAATTAACGGAAAACAGGAAGATAGAAGAAAGAGATGAAGAGAAGACGGGGTAAAGAAGGTGGAAGAAAGGGTAGGAAGGATTGAGGAACTGATTGTTGGACGGGGTGTAGGAAGACAAAAATCGAGATGAAAACAAGGTAGAGGTGGGAAAAGCAATGAGGGACAGGAAATAAGAAAGGGAGTGTAATAAAAGTTATAAATGGGGGAGGGGGGGAGGAACTTGAGAAAACTTGAGAATAAACGTTAGGATAGGAGAGAGGAGGGGAATGCGGGATTGGTTGCAGGGAAGCTGCTGGTATGAAAATTGTGAACAATACGAAAATTTTCCAATGATAAAAAAAAATGTGAAAAATGTGAAAAAATGTGAAAAATACAAGTGTTGGTGTGGGAAAAAAAAGGCAAACCGCACAAACGGAGTAAAGCAATCAAATTAACCGCCGTAATTTTGGCCTCGGAGTTACGTAGGCATGTCTGTGGTTAGAGCACGGAAAAAAAAATTGGTTGTTTTACGGGCGTAGTTGGTTTGAATTCGGTTTCGTTCTCTTGAGTGAAATTGCGAAGTTAGAATGATTACGGGAAAAGAAAATCTTCATTAAAGAATTGTGAAACTGGTGCGATATATAAAATCGAAAGAAATAGTGATACAAAAATAAAAAGTACGTATGCGGAAAATGTGGGGGAAAAAATGAAAAGCAGGTGTGTGAAAAAATGTGGCAAAAATGAAAAGCGGGTATGTGAAAAATGTGAAAAAAAGTGGGAATGTTAAAAAAAAAATGTGAAAAAAGCTGGCATACTCCCGGCAGGACCCCTGATTGGGGTAAAATAATAAACCATAAGTGGTTAGCCGATCCCGTCAGATATGGTGCCGTTCAGATTTATCGAAGATTTTGCTAAACATTAAAAATAATAGCAGCAAATAAATAAATAGTTTCACCATCCACGAAAGGAAATGTTAAAGACCAAACTCCATTTACGTCAGACCAGCCAGCTAGTGAGTATCGTGAGACCAAAGCGTGGACTAGCGCAACAAACTCCATATCCGCGATACGCGAGCTACAAGGTCTCGCCAAGGCAATCTCGTGCGCTTCTACTCGGTCTAGAATCTTTCATCTAGCGGGGTCAACTCGCTCAGATGGCTCTGCCGACAACCAATCAGGAAGAAGAGTCGACAACGTTTCAGACGTCAAGATGGCGACGTTAAAGGGCAGTTACATCCATTTTGACATGCATGTTTGACTTTTGGATCACTTATACACAATAACTAAACACAAGAATTGCGGTAAGAATACGTTACTTACGTCCGATATAACAATTTAATTACTGCATCACCAAAACACGATACGGAGGTCGCCATTGTTTTGCTGGAACGCTCAGAAATTAATGCCGATAGATGTCACTTTTCGATTTCGACTCGCAGCCGATTGAGATAGCTGTATTGACTGTAAGGAGCTCAAGCGTCTGACGGCCGTAGCTGGCCGGTAGTGTAGTGGCCTGCTAAGGCCGTCAGATGCTTGAGCTCCTTACAGTCAATACAGACAGCTATTTCAATCGGCTGTAAGTCGAAATCGATGAGATCCGTCTTTCGGCATTAATTTCTACGCGTTCCAGCAAAACAATGGCGACCTCCGGACGTACGTAACGTATTCTTACCGCAATTCTTGTGTTTAGTTATTGTGTAAGTGATCCAAAAATCAAACATGCATGTCAAAATAGATGTAATTGCCCTTTAAACAAGCCGTTGCGTCTCCCTGCACTCGATCGGTTTGCCACTCAAGTTTTGCTAAATGCTTTCATTGTGAGACAAGCAATATGAATCAGCACACAGATAGAAGTGTAGTTAATAATCTGGGCGCCATCTAGTGACAATGATATCGTTAACCTTGCAGGCTTCCTCCCTGGTGCACGAGTAGAAGACGTACGAACTTCACACTGAATAATTAAGGAGACACGTTGCCTTTTTGTTGTGTAAAAAGAAATTTCTTTGCGCAGTCCTTTGCTTTTTGAAATCAAGTGCTACATAGGACTAAATAATGTTAGACAGCGCTAGATGCTGCATCTTGTCATTCGGTAAACAGGCACCTTTAACATCGAAGCCTTCCAGTGACGTCACGAAAGTCGTTGTTGACGTCTGTGCTGCATGATGGTAAATATTCTTGATAATACAAATATACGTAATGTTTTCAGATGTTATAGATACGGCAGACGCAACGCTTATCGCAGGACTTACTCAAATATGTGTCTTTCTCCCTTGGGAGGAGAAAAATTTATTCCATGTTTTAAAATAATGTCGTTTGAGGTTGTGGTTCTTCTTCGAATTATCATTACTTTTGTTTCAGTTTTATGCAGCTTACATGTTATTTTTATTTTTATCTTCATATCTGAAAATACACACCACGTGCGAGCTTTGGCTCTTGCGAGATATTCGCTCGTTTTTTTTTTTTTTTTTTTTTTTTTTACAATTTACGAGTAGTTTTGAACAGTAAATGGCTTTGTTTGGTTGGGGTTAGATTATCAAGTAATGAGTTTTTGGGATAATTACTGTACTTCAAGGCCAAACCTAACCGTAGCTAATTTACTAAAGTATCCGCGGACCATCTTGAGTTCGCCCCAGAACGACACAGATAATCAATTGTATGTTTTTGGTAAGCAGAGTGCCTTGTTGATATCCAAAATGGTTACAAACGCAATGGCGGTCGTCGACTAAAGCCGCCCCTTCCAGGAAGACGTAGCCGCTCATAATACCTGCGGGACTCAAGACATGCCGCGGACACTATAATGCCTATTTACGTAACTTTCCGCTATGCGCGAGGACTGTACGGTTGGCTTTTTCCTGTAATGCTCACGTATCCATTTTCTGTTGGCGAAGACCGTTTGGTTGCTAAGGGCGACGTGGGGGGAACCAATCAGAAGCTTCATACTGACTACGTCATCCGTCACGACAGATCAAACCTATTTAGCAGTTTTCTATATCCAGAAGTATTAATTCGACAACTGTGCTTTAAAGGTCTCTGCAAACACTAAATACAGAATGGGCAGGTTCTACTCGGATTGTGGGTAAGCCTGGTTATAAAGCTTAAATTTTGTGGATTATGAGTTGTATTAATTACCAGTGGCGCACTCAGTAATTTCGTTTTGGAGGTAAAGGGAGGCCGGAGGAGGGAGGAAAAAAATAAAAATTCCCTTCACTACACCCGTCAAGTTGTAATACAAAGTTGGAATTGGAGCTGACAAGCTGACTCGACGAGACCCGGTGATTTGTCAAGACCAGGTAACTCAAAGGTACTCATTTGATACACGTGACTCAACTTTCTAGAAATTACATTGCCGGCCTGATAATTTTTTTTTAGTAAACTGACAAAATTAATGGAGAATATAAGCAGCTTCATTTGGTTATTGAGATGAAAGTTACTAGCAACAAAGTTATCATTTCAACTTGCGAGGTAAAGCGATTAAAAATCAACTTTGCTGTAAAAGCTCACAGTTACGCACCAGAGTTTGCTGGGTCATTATAAACTACGTCATACTGAACAACAAAAACCGTTATACTTTCAATAATTTAAAAAAAAAATCAAATGTCTTACAAGTCATCACGACTTAAGTCAGCCTTATTGTTGATGGTTGAATGCAAATCAGCAAACGCTTTAATTTATATGATTAAAGTCCTCGCTCCAACATCTCCACTCCTATTCAATATTTTTCGACCAAACTTGGCCAGATAATAGATAGCTGAGCACTAGCAAACCCCAACAACAACAAAAAACTACAAAAGAAGTGATATCGGAAACAAAACCCACAAGGATGAAAGAACCCGCCAAGTTTCAGCCAATCAAAGTTGTGATATCAAACCAAAAATTGTTGCCGCCAAGTTCCTGCATTAGTTGTCTAGCTAATCCCACCGACTATTACATCAGACACTAGATGAAAAACTTGACCATTGCTGCAGGTTGGCAAGCCTTGCGTCCTTCCGGAAATACTTTAATTTGACAATTTAGAGCAGATGGATCCACATACATTTACACATTTACGTACAGCAGAAAGTCAATCCAATGTTAACTCGTTACTTTTCCCTACGAATCATGCGTTCACAGCCGAAGTATGTTGTAGTTACATCGATGTAGTTCATGAAAGATGCTTACACAAACACTAGCGAAGTGTTTATGTAAACATCTGTCACGAACTACGTCGTTGTAACTAACTAGTTAACCAGAGATGTTAATTTACACTATTAGGTTTGGATTGAATTATGGTGGGAGGTGTATAGAGCATCCTACATTTGTCTGTTTACTGCATGCTTTAACAAATTGGTTGATTTAATATGCCGTTTGGAGTCTACCTTTGGTGCCTTTATCCGACTGTTGCCTGTGGCTATAGAAACCAAACTTTCTATTAAATCAGATACGTCTCGCATATCATAAGTCAGCAGGACGAATTTGTAAAATGGCAGAAACACACAGAGATCCCCAAAACCACATCCCCTCCCCGCTAATGACGAATTAGCAACTACAACCGGAAGTGACGTCGTCCAAGATGGCAGGGTCCATGAAAACCGGAAGTGCCGTCATTTTCCAGATGGCCGCCCCCATGCGAGCGCCCCCATGCGAGCGCCACCATTATCTTGGTTCAAGGTCATCGGTGGGGGAGGAAGGAGGGCTTTTTGCTACCTAAATGTGTCCTAATGCTACCTCCTGGCACTGCACTCGCCCAACAACTTTATCCTCACTAACTAACTGAGGTGTCAATTAAGATTGAGTGATCAGGTTTGAGACGTAAAACTTGGTGGCAGCGATTTTGGCTGTGATATCACTACTTTCTATAGCAAAAACGTGATGGGTCCCTTTACCCTTACGAGTTTTTGTATGATATCATTTCTTTTGGTTTTGGTTTTGCTTTATTGTAAGTATTAATTGTGAGCTCTTTCTGAAAACTTAATTATCAATCGCTTCGTGTGCAACCTAAAGAAAATCGTCATTTTGGTATAGCCTAATACCAAAATGACGCAGTTATAGCTAAGCGAAAATGATTATTTACGGTACATTCTGCGGCGTTACCTTCCTATTAACCGTACTGCGAGCGTTAGATCGTACTAAACTTGTTTGTTTAATGCACGCTTGAATGCCCTAAAGCACGACCTCGCTTTAAAGTTTAAAGCACCCACTACCTCATTATTATTTAAAACTCTTTTAATTAAATAGTTTAATGTTCAATAGCCGCGAGCATTGATTATGACTCAATCGTTCTTATACAGAAAATCTGTCAGCACTCAACGGAAAATTAAAATAGACCGATTTGAATTGTTTGAGGTACGAAGCGCCATGACCCAGGGCAATAAAACATTTATTTTGTCACCTATAACCAAGGCCCGCTGAGATAGT